>PVJC01016158.1:0-34039 GCA_004026665.1 Murina feae | reverse complement strand
GGGAGGACAGTTGGGGGGGACCATCCTGGCAGGGGGAGGGCAGTTAAGGGCAATCAGGCTGGCACAGGAGCAGTTAGGCATTAATCAGGCTGGAAGGGGAGTGGTTAGGGGCAATTGACAGGCAAGAGGTCAGGAGCCAGCAGTCCTGGATTGTGAAAGGGATGTCCAAATGCCCATTTAAATGGGCATTTGGACATCCCTCAAGGGCTCCTAGATTGGAAAGGGTACAGGTTGGGCTGAGGGACTCCACCCCCACCCCCATCTCCCACTCCCACTCTGTGCACAAATTTTGTGCACCAGGCCTCTAGTATGTAATATTGAGCAATAGGAAACAAGCAATAAACATGATGTTGAAGTACTTAGATTCTAGAGCTACTACTTGGAGTCTGCTCGTTCCTAGTTGCATGACCCAGCCTTGGCGTGATATATTTCTATATATCTATATCTATATCTATATCTATATCTATATCTATATCTATATAGCTGTAGCTATAGCTATATCTATATCATCTATATCTATATCTATGTATCTGCCTACCTACCTATCTATCTAACTCCCACATTCAAAGGCTGTTAAATCACATTGTTTACTCATATCTTCAGAAAAAAATCACTTGTACTGTCATGGTAAACAACCTGCTTCCCTATTTATAATGGTCATGCCCTCTAGCAACTTCAGCGAGAAATTATAGCTAATTTGCTATAAACATCACGTGGTCATAATAATCTGGCCACTCAGCGCGCGCGCGCGCGTGTGTGTGTGTTAATAAAATGATCTTATCTAATAAAAGAGTAATATTAAAATTGACTGTTTCTACGAGATGCCTAAGCCATGCCCAACAGCCAATCAGAGCAGCTGTATGCAAATTAACCCAGCCAAGATGGAGGCCGGCAGTCACAGAGCTAGAGTAAACAGGAGGCTTCCGTTGCACCAGGAGTAAACTGTCTGCCTAGGCTGACTGGGCCTCTCTCTGCTCACGGTAACATTCTTTCAATTATAGAAGCCACGGAGCTGAAGCCAACAGGAGGCTTCATTACCTGCCTAGGCAGGCCTCAGCTTAAAGCAACAGTTTCAGTTATAGAAGATAAACCCCTGAAACCTGCTTCCAGCCAGCCTTGCTGGGACGTTGGGTCAATGGGAGCTGTGGGCAGCCTGAAAGCCTGAAAACGGCCCTCAGTCCCGCATCCAGGCTACCCAGGCACCCCAGTAAGGACCCGAACCCTGAAGGGACTGTGGGCAGCCTGAAAATGGCCCTCAACCCTTCACCCAGGCTGGCCACACCCCCATGGGGTGATGGTCCACACTGGAGGGCTTGGCCAGCCTGCAAACAGCCATCAGCCCCTCACCCAGGCTTGTTAGGCATGCTAGCAGGTGGACATCCCCTGAGGGGTCCCAGATTGCGAGAGGGCACAGGTTGGGCTGAGGGACACCCTGAGTGCACAAATTTTTGTGCACTGGCCCCTAGTGTGTGTGTGTGTGTGTGTGTGTAGAGAGAGAGAGAGAGAGAGAGAGAGAGAGAGAGAGACCCGATGCATAAAATTCATGCAAGAGTAGGCCTTTGCAGCCCTGGTTGCCTTGACCCTCATAGTCCCAGCTTCATCCAGAAGGTCGTACAGAAGGTTGTCTGGAAGGTTGTCTTGACAGTTGTTACACTGTTCAGTTTATTTGCATATTACACTTTTATTATTATAGACTAGGGGCCCAGTGCATGAAATTCGTGCATGGGGGGAAGGTGGGAGTCTCTCAGCCCAGCCTGCCCCCACTCACAGTCTAGAACCCCTCAGTGGATGTCCTATGGTGGTCCCAGTCTGGCAGGCGCCTTTTGTGTGTGTGTGTGTGTGTGTGTGTGTCCCCACTGGGGACCTGCAGCCAGGCACACCATAGAGGCTTGGAGCAGGCACCCCACTGTGTTGGTCTTTCAGACTCCTCCATCCCCTGCATGTTGTTCTCTTTTTTGAGCTGTGGCCAGGACTTGGTGCTTCCTGCCTGCCAAGCTTGCCTACTGCCCATCTTCCTCCAGCCACTGGAAAACTGGGAAAACCCCGCCTGTTCACTGCCTCATGGACAGGCCAGCATTTCCCTGCTCCCCGATCCCTACAAGGGGACTGGGGAGCCAGCCAGGCAGGCGGCAGGTGCCCAGGGGCCTTGCTGCCGGCCTGGGCTGCCTTTCTCCCGCTCTGTGATTCCCCGCAAGGGGACCGAGTAGCCTGGCCTGGGCAGGCAGTGGGGTGGGCGCTCAGGGGCCTCGCCACGGGCCCAAGCCACTTTTCCCTGCTCCTCAGTCCCCTTGGGGGGATCGGTGAGTTGGAGAAAGGTGGCTTGGGGCAGTGGGTAGGTAGCCGGCACCAGCCACCTTAGTTGGGTTAATTTGCATACAGCCACTCTGATTGGTTGGTGGGCGTAGCTTAGGTGTTCAGAAGAAACGGTCTATTTCAGTATTACGCTATTATTAGAATAGATAATAGGAAAGTGGGCTGTGCCTAGCCTAGGTCCTTATAGAGATGTTGTATTGATTATGTGAGATATTAAATTTGAAAGCAATATATAAAGATCTAAGAAACCTGTAATATTATTAGTTATTAACGAAGAAGAGAATGCTGTCGGGTGTTCAATTAAAACTTCTTGACTCTCAGTCCCTTTAGAGAGAATATATATTCTGTGATTTTCTGCTGAAAAGGGTGCTAATTTATTTACCCTGGCATTTTCTTGTGCACAAATGTCATTCCTCTCCATCCAAGAAAATATGCTTGCTGGCATTTCATGTAAATTGCTTCTTTCTCCAGCAGCTGAAGTTAGATCAAAGAGCATGTATATGTAAGTTTAGACTATTTTGATATTATAAGTGATACACAATCATTGTACTGTTATGTGTATAAGGCAAGGCAAAGAGTTGTCTACCACGCCGGCCCAGGTTCTGAGAAGCTGTTCCCTGAGACATCTGACGGGGATCGTCTTCATGGTCAGTCTATTATGCTAACCTGATCATTTCTTTTCCTGCTTCGGACGCTTCATGAATAGCTTTGGAGAATAATATCCAGTATTATTTGCACTGCACACAGCTCCCAAAAGGAGTCCTCATCTGCTAGGCACATCTTGATTTTTACACGTTATTCTTCAGGAATACTTTTTGTAGTTACCCAAGAATACCTTGCCATTTCACTTATGCCTTTACACATTGTTTCCTTTGCAAAATGTACTGTTGCTACTTTGCCCTTGTAGGAACATCTAGTTATTCTTTGATAACAAATTTAAGAGTCATCTACTCCATGAAATGTTCTTCGCTTCTCAGATGCAGAGAGGTACCCTACCTTGTACTTGCTTCTGTTATGGAATTAATCTTTTGGCTTGGTCAAAGAAGAATTTATTAAGTCTGAAGATAAAATTAAGAACAAATGTTTTGCTCCAATCAGAGAGAAAGAACAGAGATTCACAGTATAAGAGCAAAACGTTTTCTACACTCAGAGGGGAGGAAGGGTAGGTAGAGTTTCCTACCACTCCAGGCAGGTACATACTGATGTTGGGCAGAATGTTGTTCGGACAGGGCAGGGACAGATTTTCTATCAGCATGTAGAACACCTGATGGTCAACTGGTCATGAGGATTGCCCAGTAACACCCATGACAAAAACACATCATGCTCCAAGCGGAGGACCGCAGGATTCTCCTCTGAAACTAACTGGCTATCATTGTTGCTCTTACGGGAGCAGAGAGGGATTTCAGAGATGGTTTAACATACATACAAGTAATCCAGGCATCCTCTTATACTATCTCATCAAAAATATTATCCTCTTAGGAATCAGACATAGAATTTACACCTAAAATCAAACTTCTTTATTCTAATTAAGTATTTATTTGAATAATGTAGATCCTCAATAGCTTTCAATTATTGTGGCTTAGGAGACTATCTTGCGACCAAAGGAAAAGCTGCTTGCAGTAGCATTTTCTAGGGGGTCCTGGATATTATAGGGGAGTTTTTCATTGTAGAGAAACTGCAGATACTTTCATCCCCAGTTGGACTGTGTGTGTAATTTAGCTTAGTGCTGAGCTGCATTCCTATAATGCCACCCCTGATGAAAATGCTAATTTTCTGGCAAAGGATGTTTCATTTTATTCAAGAGTTGGGTTTCTTTCAAATCTCAGAGGGCTCTGGAAAACTTCTGGGAAATCATCTCAATGTATCTCAGTCATTGCACTGCAGTGTTGTGCAGGAGGGCAGGTGCTATCGGGGTTAGGTATTCTGAAATCCAATGAGGTTGCCTCAGAAGCAAACCTTTTTCCCTGACCTCTCAGCTTTTATACTTCATCTTGGCAGTCAAGAGTTTTCCCGAGAATAAATATATAATTCCATGCCTCCTGAGTTTCTGTAGTAAAAGTGAAGTACTAACTGTATCCAATTGTTTAAAATAATGATGGATTTCTAAATCAAACAATGGCAAGCCCCAAATGTTTTTTTATTTCCATGTGAATTGTTTAGGTTAAACCTCTCATTTCACCTTGAGAAGGTACAATGGAGAAAGTCCTCCCATAATTTCATCTTGAGAGCTGAGAGCAACTTGGGAAATCTCCATTCGGCAACCAGTTACCTCTCTGGTTGCAAGCACTTCAGCTACTTGCCACTGCTTCACAAGGGGTATATGGATGTGCACAGTAGCGCTCCCATCTGCCACCTGAAACCATGGTTAAATGATCCTTAGCCCAGTAGCACACACTTAAGGCCGCCCATGGTGGCAAGAGAGTGGGATTATTTCTATAACCCTATTTTTGAAGATCCAAAAAATAATTCTATTCCCACATGTGAAACAAGCCAGGGAGAAGAGATGAAGTGCCAAGAACAGGGCTATAGTTTCAAATAGGTGATCTTAGAAACTTTCATGAGAAGAGTGATGCTTGAGCAGAGAATTAAAGAATATGATGAAGAAAATCATGCAGATATTTGGGTGCAGGAAGTGTTTCCAGTAGAGGAAAGAGCAAGTACAGAGGCAGTGAGGTTGGAGAGTTTCTAAGACTGGCAAGGAGGCCAGGACAGCTGTTAGGGGAAGGGTGAATTGTAGAGCTGAAGAAGAGATAATGGAGTCAGATTATGCAGATTATTATAAGGCATTTGGCTTTTTTTCTGGAGTCAGTCAAGATTTGGGGATATGGGAGTAACACATTATCAGACATATTTAACATACATAATTCTGGCTCCTGAGTAAAGACTAGTAGGGGTATGAGTATAAGTGGGGAGACTTTAAAGGATTTTCAAAATTAAGGTAAGAGTGGTGTGACTGGTACCAGAGGAGTAACTAGTAATGAACTGGTGAGAAAAGGTCAGATTCTGAGTATATATTGATAACTGATAAAACAGCATTTGCCAATGGGTTGGATGTAGGATAGTGAGAAGAGATAAGAAACAGGACAAGAGAGGAGAGGAAAGGGGGGAGAGGGACAGGGAGAGGACAGGAGAGAGGAGAGGGAAAGGGAAGGGAGGGGAGAGGAGAGAGATATATGCCTGAGCTGCCCTTAATGGAAGTGAGGAAGTCTGTGTTTGTGAGTGGAACAGGTTTGAGAGGGCATGAGCAGAAATGATGAATTTTGAACATGTTTTGTCTGAGATGTGTATTCTACATCCAAGCTGAAATGTAGAGTAGGTAGTCAAATATAACCAATTTTGAGCTGAGGGGTGAGGTTTGAGCTGGATATAAAATTTCTCCATTCTGAATTATTTTGAAACTTAGGATCATTTTATACTCTGGCAGTGCAAAATAGTGCTCTAATGGGATACCTTTGGGGACTTTACTCATTTATGTGCTGCTTTCCACATCATACTGGAGAACTGAGAGCTGCATGAGATGAAAAGCTCGTGGACCATTATTGATGTTTACAGTAGAAATCGGGGAACACAATCACAGAGATATTCTAAACAAAATGTGCACAGCAGAGGCAGCGTAGCTCAGTGCACAGAGGAACCTTGATTCAATCCCAGGTCTTCCACTTACTAGAATCATGAATCTCCATTTTGTCATTCAAAGATTATAGGTCATATTACCTTCCTTCTCAGATTAACACGAGTATTAAGTTCTACATGTGAATCTAAGCGTACTGCTTAGAACAGATAGGTGCGCCATTAAAATAAGCAATTGCACAAATTTTGACCCGTCTCAAAATAATACAAAACTAACTAATACTAATGCCATTAACATTACTAAATAGCTTGCTTTGGCAATAATCATGAGGAATGGTGTAAAAATATATTCAGATGCTTCCATTTTGTAATTGGTTAGAGATGAGAATGTATTGACAGAGGTGGAATAAGGGTTGATGGCAAATTTTTAAAAAATATTTTTATTGATTTTTTTACAGAGAGGAGGAGAGAGGGGTAGAGAGCTAGAAACATCAATGAGAGAGAAACATCAATCAGCTGCCTCCTGCACACCCTCACTGGGGATGTGCCCACAACCAAGGTACATGCCCTTGACCGGAATCGAACCTGGGATCTTTCAGTCCACAGGTTGACGCTCTATCCACTGAGCCAAACCAGTTAGGGCTTGATGGCAAATTTATAAATTACTTTTAGTATAATGATGCTTTCATTCTTCTTTCATTTCATTTATCATTTACATTTTATTGAAACAAATATATACTTTTTGTTCTTAATCCTTCTTAATATTTTCAATTATAGTTTATGTTTACTATTAGCCTGTATCAGTTTCAGATATGCAGCAAAGGGGTTAGGTAATCTAGTTCTTTACAGAGGGGTTCCTAGACACTTCGAGAACCTGCCTAACCCCGTACACAGTTATCATGATACTATTGACCATATTCTCTATGATATAATTTACATCTTTGTGACCCTTCTGTAACTACCAATTTGTATTTCTTAATTCTTTATCTTTGTCACCCAGCCCCCCAACTTCCCTCTCTTCTGTCAACCATCAGTCTCTTCTCTGTATCTATGAATGTTCCTATTTATACTAATATATTTTTATATAGGAAATATATGCACATGAAATAAATTCAATAAGTACAGAAAGATACCATGAAAGTTACTTCAGTAACATTCACCCAGCCCTCCCACTATTCAGTTATCTTTCCTTAAGGTAGCCATTTATTAACCATACAGTCTGCAATTACTTATCATTGCACAAATTTGTAAGTATAGGCTTATGACAAGCACCTGGACATGCATTTGCTGTCTCTAAGAGCATATGTGTATTTAAAAATTGTTGATAGAGCCATGGCTGGTGTGGCTCAGTTGGTTGGGTGTCGTTCTATACGCTTCAATTTTTGATCAGGGCACATGCTCTGGTTGCAGGCTCAATCCCTGGTGAGGTGTGTGCAGGAGCCCATCTATATTTCTTCTCTCTCACTCTCCCTCTACCTTCTTCCCTCTCTAAGACTCAATTTAAAAAAATTATTGGTAGATACTGTCAACTTATTCTCCCTTGATATTGCACCAATTCACAATTCCACCAACAGTTATTACACTGCTTCTTTTTCTATAATCTCATCAACAAGAATAAAATTTTAAACTTCATTTTATACTAATTGTCAGATTAAGCTAATATTTTGTTTTTATTACTATTTTACAGTAAAGCAACTTTAAGAACTATTTCAAATAAATGGCAACATATTTTATGTGTCAAAGTTGCTCATTTAAAATGAAGGCTGATTATTTGCAGTTATAAAAAGGACATTACAACAGTTGTTAGTAGCAAAAAGAAATAAATTTATACAAGTTTTTTCTCCTATTATTTGCTGGACATATTTGCAAATGCCAAATTATTCTTATTTCACTAAAAACATTTTAAGATGTTTTTTTCATACACAAAATAAATTTATGGAGAAATGCAAGATACACTTCTGTATAAATAATCTAATCTAATAAAAGAGTAATATGCAAATTAACCATCATGCCAAGACACCTAAGCCACATCCACTAGCCAAGCCATGCCCACAGCCAATCAGATCAGTTATATGCAAATTAACCCAGCCAAGATGGCGGCTGGCAGCCATGGAGCTGGAACAAGCAGGAGGCTTGCCCTGGTGATGGAGGAAGCTAAGGTTCTTGTCTGCCTAGGCTGGCTGTGGCCTCTGCTCCAGGCAATAAAGTTTCAATTATAGAAGATAAATAAACCGCAGAGACCTGCTTCCAGCCTTGGGCTCAAGGAAGTGCTGGGAGCCTGGGTTGTCAAGGGCAATCCAACCTGGGCTCCGGTTAAAGCAACAAAGTTTCAACTTTAGAAGTTAAATAAATTCCAGCCGCCTTGCTGCAAACAGCCATCAGCCCCTCACTCAGGCTGGCCAGGTCCTCCAGCAGGTGGACATCTCCCAAGGGGTCCCAGACTGTGAGAGGGCACAGGCTGGGCTGAGGGACACCCCCGAGTACACAAATTTTTGTGCACCCGGCCTCTAGTAATAAGTATAAGTTGAAATTCATGTTGGTTTAAACAAATATCTAATAGAGTTAGATGACAAATGTGTATCTAAAAATATTTTGAACATTTTTTAAAGATTGAAATTCATATGAAAGAAATTAGGGGTCAGATTTAATAAACTACACTCAGAATAAATGCTTCATTGCTTGGTGGCATTCAAGTCTTCTCAATGTCAAGGTCAAGAGGATTTATTTTGTGATTCAGAGATTCCCAGAATCTCTCAAAAATTTAGTCCTGCAGTATGGTTTTACTGGTGAGCAGTTTGACTTGGGAACAAAATTTCAGCGAGAGAGAATGCCATTTCCTGGAAAATTTAAAAATTCCTATCCTTCCATTACTATAAATGGGAGTAGAGGTAGGTGGTCTGTAGAGGAACAAATTCTCTAGTTCACAGAATTTTCCTTAAAAAAATCTGCTAGATCCCTAGCTGGTGTGGCTCAGTGAATAAAGCATAGACCTGTGGACTGAAGGGTCCCAGGTTCGATTCTGGTCTAGGACACATGTCTGGGTTGCAGGCTTGATCCCTCGTAGGGGTAATGCAGGAGGCAGCTGATGAATGATTTGCTCTCATCATTGATATTTCTATCTCTCTCTCCCTCTGCCTTCCTCTCTGAAATCAATAAAATATGTTTAAAAACAAACACACAAACAAAATTCTGAGGGACATCCACAGCACTGCAAGTCCTTATATAGGATAAAGCAAAGGTAAGTTTTACAGTTGTTCCTATGGAAAAAGAAATGCAGGTTCTGATTATTACAATAGTTTTAGTAAGTCTGTGTTTGATGTATGCACACTGTAACCCTACTTTTGTCACATCCTGTATGTACTGGAGAGTCAATAAATATTTGTTGAATAAATGAAAGAGCTAAATATGGGGAAGTGGGGGAGGGGTGAATAGAAAGGGCTTTGGCCAAGCTATTTCACTGCTCTGGTCTTCAGTTTTCTTGTGTACAAAATGGAAGTAATAATAATTTTTACCTTCAAAGAATTGCTGTGGGCATTACATTATATAATGTAGGTGAAATGTATTGTACCTTGCCAAGCACATAGTGAAAACTCAATATAACTATTAACTGTTATGATGATGACTTTCTTTATAGTAAAGAATTTTATTATTTCTCACTCATAGTATAAAGGAGAAATAACATTCTATTAAATAATCAGGGCTTTGGAGCAAAGATTTTCTTCAAAGAGAACCAGAAAATTTTCATTTGCTTTGCCAGATTTTTTTAGTGTCTTACTTATTACTGGTTGCCAAACCAGCACCTTGAATATTAAATCATTTAGCTAGTAGCTACCACTTTATCTAGACCCATATCATTAGTGTCTGAAGAAGCTACATTACTGGGTGGGTTTCACCCAAAATTGACTTGAAACGTATATTAGAGGCCTGATGCATGAAATTGGTGCAAGGGTCTTGGCTCTTGCAGCCCGGCTGCCTCAAAGCCCTACGGCCCCACCCACTGGTCATTCCAGAAGGTCATCTGGAAGGTTGTTCCGCGCCATCCAGCTCCAGTCTAATTAGTATATTAGCTCTTTATTACCAGTATGTATGATATATTTCCCATGTTAGTATATCATAAGTACTTTCTTTCATGGACTTTGACTGTTTTAACCTAGCCCTTCTAGAAAACTGGGAATATATAAAATAAAATTTGAGCATATTAAGCCAGATAACTAATTGATTATAAACTTAATAATTTAAAATGGCATATGACAAATACTCAGTAAGTCTTTTAATAGAAAGTCCAAATTCTCTATGATTCCAAATTCTAACCATGTATTTGAAGGAACAGGTCTGTTTCATGGGTCAGCTCCAGAATTTCAGCTTGTATGATTTGATTATCTCTTATCTTTCAAGATCATATATGTCATACAGTCTGTGTTACTGTACTAAAACCAAAGTGATAACCCAAAATTGAGAGTGTGACAAACTTCTTTGTTTAGCAAGAAATTAGAAAAATAGCAACAATGTGGAATATTCTTCAGTAAAATTAAATTTCATCAAATTTTTATTTAAAAATTGAGATATTTTATCTCATTTTTAATGTTTGAATACCTAATCTAATAAAAGAGTACTATGCAAATTAACCATCACTCGGAGACACCTAAGCCATGCCTACCAACAAAGCCATGCCCACCAACCAATAAGAGCGGCTGTATGCAAATTAACCCAGCCAAGATGGCAGCCGGCAGCCACAGAGCTAGAGCAAACAAGAGGCTTCTGTAGCACCAGCAATGGAGTTGAAACTGCCTGCCTAGGCTGGCTGGGCCTCTGCTCAAGGCAACAATGTTTCAATTATAGAAGATAAATAAACCCCAGGAACCTGATTCCAGCCAGCCTCGCTGGGATGTTGGGTCAATGGGAGCTGTGAGCAGCCTAAAAATAGCCCTCAGCCCCTCACTCATGCTGGCCAGGTACCCCAGTAGGGACCTGAACCCTGAAGGGGCTGTGGGCAGCCTGAAAATGGCCCTCAGCCCCTCACCCAGGCTGGCCACACCCCCATGCAGTGAGGGTCCCCACTGGAGCGCTTGGCCACCCTGCAAACAGCCATCAGCCCCTCACCCAGGCTGGCCAGGCATGCCAGCAGGTGGACATCCCCCGAGGGGTCCCAAACTGCGAGAGGGCACAGGCCGGGCTGAGGACCCCCCCAAGTGCACAAATTTTTGTGCACCGAGCCTTATAATATTATAATATTATAAGGAATTATCATATTATAAATATGATAATAGTAATCATTGTTTATCAACCCCCCCCAAAAAAAATTGATTAATCCATGTGTGTCCCCTAGAATTTTTTTCTTAACTGGTTAGAGTAAGTCCTAGTTTTTTTTTAGAGCTATGTTTTCCATTCAGCCAGCTATGGTATAATATTCTATTAGAAACATGGTACATTTATATTCCTTATTATTTGAATGCAATTAAGTCCAGTCCTTCAATGAATCTTTCTTTTTCTCTTTTGTTCTCTCTGTCACCCCCCCCACACACACACACTCACACACACACACACACAATGCATATGATACATATTGTATCACTACTGTAATATGTAATGACTGAGTATTTGATTACTATTGCCCAGCACTGCATCTAATTTGAACTATTTTCTTAAGTTGCACACTTTCCATTGCCCCCTTTTTAATTATCTCCTTGTTACTGCTACCTTGTCCAAATAAAACAAAGAAATTATTTACAGATATATAGTTGAAGGATAGTTCGAAAGCTAAGAAACATTGTCACTATAAAAAAACCCAACAGTATGTTTTATATTCACCTAGAAATAAAACAAAGCAAAAGCAAAGAATAAAATTAGAAATGTATCTTAACTGAACCCTGCAAAAGCACTATAGAGTATGAGTTATTTTTCTAAGAAGAAAGAAACGTACACATCATTGAGTTCCAAATCCGGGGGAAAGTTCTAGCCCACTGCCTTCCAGCACTTGAATCGGCTTAGAGGGAATTGTCTGCTGTGCTTGATGGTTTGACAGCTTCTGGAAGCTGCTAGATGTTCTGGGCTCAATGGAGTAGAACACCATAGGCTAAAACTGATTCATGATCCACTTAGTGGAGAAGGAAAAAGTTTTACCTGGGGGAGTTCTCTTTTCCTCTAACATCTTGTCCTGGGGTGGCTTGGAATAATTTCGCAAAACATTGCCAAGTAGAAACCTCTTCCCCCTACTTCCAGTATTACGGTTTATGCCTTTGGGTGAAAAGCTAGTGCTACAGACAGACTGCGAATGTTTTGGCTTGTCTTCAAAGCTTAATGTTTTGTAGTTGTTTAGCACTCTTATTTAAAACATTCTAAAATAAGATTTACAAGTGTAGAAAAATATCTGCAACTCTTTTCCAAATTATTAAGCTACAACGGAATTCAGAAAGTCTACACAATGCCCTTAACTTTTGCAGAATAGAATAGTTTGCAAAATGCTTTCATGTCCACCGTCTTCCTTGCTAGCAGAGGTGCCAAGAAAGAGACCCAATAAGGGACCTGGCTATATTGGCTCGCATTCCAAGATGTGCTCTCTGACTCCAAGTTTCGGATGTTTCTATGAGAACTTCCTGCCTTTGATATTATTTCTTTTTTCTCCAAAATATTTTTCTGCCCATATGTATCTTACTTCCCATCCTGACTTGATGATACAGTTGAAAAACGTCTAAGTAACTCAAAGCTCCTTAATTATTTGCTGCGAATGTTGAAACTTTTTTTCTGATATTCAATTAGATGTTCATTTCCTTAGATATTCATTATCTTTCACCTTTTTAATTCCCTTCCTGTTGTTTAGAGAAAAAATCGTGGTTTATGAAAGTCGCTGAGAGATAATTATCTGCCTGCAGTTGATGGCAACTGGAATTTTCTAGGGAGTATGTGGATTATGGCTGGTCATCACATTAGAATCTGTCTCCTGGGGTTCCATCATGCTGTATGAAAACCAGTGTGAAAAATCATAGGAAGCTGCTAGGAATTTCAACCTAAAATGACTCAAGTGGCTTACTCTGGATTTAGCCTGATATTTTTCATTTTTAATATGAATACAGGGATTTGTGATTTAGATTTGATTTGGCGAAAATTTTCCTGCTCAAAACTTGATCTTTAGTTTGTCTATTCCTGTGGCCTCTACTTTGTTTCCCTAATAGTTACTGTGACAGAATTTTCTAAATTCTTGTTTGGCAAGATTCAGAGAATATGAAGAGGGATTGTAAAATTTTAAAATGTACTTATTACATGTACGCTAGTACAGTGCAATCTAAGCGAACACAGTATCAGAGATAAATAAAATCCTCAGATACGCCCCCAATTTTCCTTACCTAGAGATTCCATTTCTGCTCAGGCTTAATATTAAACATTCTATTTTGTGAATTCAATGGACCGATGGGAAAGTGTATAAAATAATTAATATTTGTGCAAAGAGTGCATCTGTGTCACTGGCACCCAGGTTAAGAAATAGATCATTGCCAGAATCCCAGAAAGCCTCTGCATTAGCCATGCCAACTCTGCGGGGTTTTATGCTATCTACTTCCTGGTTTTTTGCAAAATTTTACCTCAGTTATGTAGTGGATGCTGTGAGTCCTCCACCCAGCCTCTCGCATCTATTTAACAGATGCTTTGAGTTTTCCAAGGCAAAAACTTAACAGCGGCCTCCTCATCTGCGACTCGCCCTTGGCCAAATGGAATGGCTACCTGGGGGCAAGACTCGTCTGCAGCCTCAGTATTGAGTGCCTGTCATCATGGCACGAAAGGCTAACGCCCTCGGTCAAGGTGGAGCTCTGTGTGATGCTCCCGTGCTTCACCGTGGGATCAGACCCAAGTGGGTCTCTAGCTCAGACCTCCTCCTTGCAAACTTCTTACCTCGCTTTCCTTACCTCCCTTCTCTTAACAGCACTCCTCCGATACATAACTCACTTGAACAGGAATCCCTGCCTCCCGCTTCCAGGGAGTGGGAGCTACGGACACTTCCTGTATTACCTTCCTGTTGCTGTATAACAAACTACAACAGACTTCATGCCTGAAACAACACACGTTTGTTATCTCACATTTCTGTGGGTTGGGAGAGTCCAGGCGTGGCTCAGCTAGGTCCTCTGAAAGGCGGCAATCGAGATGTCAGCTGCGGTGGGGGTCTAATCTGAATGTTTGAGCTTCCAAGCTCACTCAGGTTATGGCCAGAATTCATTTTCTTTCCATAGGAATGAGGGCTTCATTTTCTTGCTAAAATACTTGCTAAATATACTTACAGGAACTAAACTGGAAATCCTTGCCTTATGGGTCCCCCGTCATAGTCATCTGCGTCATCAAAACCAGCAAGAAAGGGAAAGCCACTGTCTTATGTATCACAATCATGTGTACACATAATCATGTACATCCCGTCACGTTTGCTGTATCCTATTGGTTAAAAGAGAGTCGCATGACCTACCCACATGCCGGAGGAGGGGACCTTGCAGGAGCATGACATCAGGCTGTGAGGATGACAGGGTCTGCCTGCCACACACTCCCAGCCAATTAAGGTTATTTTCACCGGTTTTTGAATTTCACATGCTTGAGATCACAAACCATATATTTGCTGTGTTGATTTTATTTTTCCCCTCTTATTTTAGATCATACTCATACCAAATTTTTTTGAATCACATATTTTTAAGACTTATCTGTGTTCTGTATGTGGTTGTAATTTACTCATTTTTATTTCTGTGTCATAATCAATTTGATGAAAACCAATGTCATATTTTATTCTGCTATTGTTGGACATATTGTAGGTTTTGTTTCCATTTTGTTTTTCTACTATAGAACACTATGCAGTTATGAATATAATGATGCATGTCCAGATGCACATAACCTCTCTTCTGTGGGAACATGCTTTGTGAACTTTAGCATGCTTGAGAATCATTGGGTGGACTTGTTAAAACACACATTCCGAGACCCAACTCTAGAGTGTCTCTGTATACTAGGAAGGTCTTGATGGTGAATTGTATCCTAACGTATTCTCAGGTGATGCTGCTGCTGTTGGTCTATGATACACACAACTGAGGAACCACTCATCTGGAATGCCTTCATGGGTGTGGAATTGCTAGGTATCAGTATTTATTAATACATGTTTCTGGTAAATTTAACATTTTTTCCTCATGCAGATCCGTTCTCCAATAATTCCCTCTGCCTTAAAATTTGTTCTGTTTAGTATTATTACATCAGTTATAATAGCTTTGGGGTCAGGGGAGGGCTTTGATTTATCTTTTTTAAAAATCATTTTACTTTTCAGCTTTCTGTAAACTTTAATTTCAAAGGTCTTATAGCTAATTATTATTTTTAAAATTAATCATTGCTTTTTAACTTAACCATGTAGTTAATTTATATTTAATGTGATTACTGAAATATTTGGGTTTAAGTTTATATTTTTATGTGATTAATAATTGTTAATTAATTGTTAATTGTTAAATAATTGTTAATTAATAATTAATAATTGTTTTATCATCTTAGCTGGTTTGGCTCAGTGGATAAAACATAGTCTGTGGACCAGAGCCCCAGGTTCAATTCCGGTCAAGGGCATGTACCTTGGTTTCAGGCTTCTCCCTGGCCTGGTCCCTGGTCAGGGCTCATGCAGGAGGCAACCAATTGATGTATCTCTCTCACATTGATGTTTCTCTCCATCTTTCCCTCTCTCTCCCACTCTCCCTAAAAATTCAATGGAAAAATGTCCTTGGGTGAGGATTAATAAACAAAAAATAATTGTTTTACTTATTTTTATTCCCTTTTTACTTTGTTGTTATACACGTGAGCACACATCTTTACATATAAAAGCCTAAACAACTGGATGATCGGACAACCGGCCGGTAGCTATGATGTGCGATGACCATGAGGGGGCAGATGCTCAATGCACAGGCATGGAAGTATGGAACAGACTGATGAATCTCAGAGTGAAGGGGGGAGAGAGGAAGGTGAGAAGAGATTAACCAAAGATCTCATATTGAATACTAGAGGCCCAGAGCATGCATTTGTGCACCAGGTGGGGTCCCTCGGCCTCGCCTGTGGGGATCGAACCCAAACTGGCTCTCCAACATCCCTTGAGGGGTCCCAGATTGCGAGAGGGCACAGGCCAAGCTGAGGGCCCCCACTGGTGCATGAATCCATGCACCGGGTCTCTAGTATAAACATAAATGCATGTATATCCACAATAAATATAGGCACATATACATATTTAAGAGTCTGGGAGTTATACATTTTTAACATAGCTCTATTCATAGGTATACCCTAAAGATAGTATGTACCTACAATTTATCTTTATCTTGAATTGATTTTTTTTTTTAATACAAGGACTTTAGAACACTTTTTATTCAATTATCCCCTCCCAATTTATATGCTACTAGAGCCCCAGTGCATGGATTCCCTCATCCTGGCCTGCGGGGATGGGGCCGAAACCAGCTCTCTGACAATCCCTGAGGGATCTCGGATTGCGAAAGGGCAATTCTCGGGTGTCACACCCTGAAATCAGGCTTCCTCCTCTCTGGTTCTGGGTGCACCACCCCACCCAAGAACCACAGCTACCAAATCACCACAGCTTGGCAGCTCCTGTGTTGAGCATCTGCCCCCTGGTGGTCATTGAGTGTCATAGCTACCGGCTGGATGGTTGAATGGTCGGACAGTACTTAGGCATATATATATGCACAGGCATGGAAATATAGAAGAGACTGAAGAATCTCAGAGGGAATGAGGGAGGGAGAAGGGTGGAAAGAGATTAACCAAAGATCTTATATGCATACTAGAGGCCTGGAACACACACACACACACACACACACACACACACACACACACACACACATTATTGTTTTAATTCTCTTCCTATATATTAACCCCCCACAAGACTGTTAATTTTATTTTCTGTAATTGATGTTTACTAGTATTTAAATCCGCCACACATGTACCATTTCTTTGCTCATCATGCCTTTCTGCATTTCTGAACCTAAATCGCCATGAATGGTTGTTTTATTGTCTGAACTTGATAATTCTAAAACCTGGATTCCCAGTGTGTGTCCTTCTGTTTTCTGTTGTTCCTCCTGGTTTGGCTCATTTGTCTTATATGTATCATCATTTTTATTTGTTAAACACTGGATTCAAAAATTAATTTTAGAATAATTTGAGGCTTGGAATGTTGTTTCTTTTCCAGAGAAGACAGAATAGTCAGGGCCATGGCAGCAACAGAATCTGCTTGAAAATTTTAAGGGACTATTTACAGAGTACTGTGGAAGAGGCAGCCAACCAGGGCGGTGGAGTCACCCAGTGGCTTTGAAGGGACAGGGGAGGTAGGAGTGGAGGGCCACCTAGGGAAGTTTTACTTGTAGATGGATGCAGCCATTGCCAGAACTGCGCACCCAACAGGCCTGGGGTGGGAAAGCAATGCCCTAATTACGTCCTCCTGCCTTCTCATCTCCTGCACATGCTTCGCTTTGTCCACAACCAACCAGAAGCCTGAGTGATGCAGTCCATTAGGGGTCAGTGACAGTGCAGCCAAGAGCAGGGAGGAGAAGGGTGGAAAGGAGCTCTGGGGAGCAAATGTGAGATAACAGGTATAATGGATGTATTTTTTTGTTCTCTTAGGCTCCTTGCTAGGACCAAGGCTTGCGTTTTTCTGGGACACCTACCAGTAAGTAACCATTGGAGGAACTCAGCGGGGCGGGAACTCAGCGGGGCGGAGACACACCCGGCTCCTGTCAGGTGGGTACTGCATGCCACCCTCTTCTCAGTGAGCCCGCTCGATGCAAAGCTTCACCTTTCCATTGCCTCCAGTCCACCTTTCCAAGCTCCAGGTGAGAGGCAGGCTCTGCCCTAATGCTGTCAGTGCTCTACCTGGTGATCAGCCAAGCCCTTATGACGATTTTCTCCAAAATGCCTGAGAAATGAGAAAATGAGGAAAACCTAGCTATTTTCTCTGTCTTCTGTGAGAGAGTCGGACAGGGGTTGGTAAACCATGGTCTATGAGACAAATCCAGTCCAATGTTTTTTTTTGTGGATCTAGTTTTACTGTGGGAAAACACACCTATTTAGCAACACATTGCCTATGGCTATATTCTTGCTGCAATGGCAGAGATGAACAGTTGTGATAGGGACAGTAGGACCCGCAAAGCAGCAATATTTTCTATTAGCCCTTCACATAAGTTTGCAGAATCCCGCCATACATTCCCACCATGTTCTGAAAGGAAATTTAAAACATATGTAGTTCACTAGTTTGAAGCATCTTCAGTATCCCCTCTAATTAAGTTTCAGTGGCAAGCTTAGCCGGATGGAGTTTCTTTTCCTTATTATTACAGATCTATCTAATGATGGTGATATTAATGAGATGTTCAGTGTTCAAATTGAAGTTAATTGGAAGGAAAATAAGTAGAAAGAAGTGGTCTAGATTGGAAAAGCTAATCGAACTGCCATTGATAGAGATAAATGCAAAACTATAACTTTAAACTGATTAAGAATCTGATTAAGAGGCTTAATTAAATGTGCACACAAATACATGTGGGCTTATCATCAAATCCTATTTTGATAATATCCAGTCCCCACTGTGTGGTTGATCATATGCTAGCATTTTTATGTACGTTATCCCAGTCAAGTTCCAATCTCTGTTGAGTTCATTACAATCCCTCTCACTCTACAGATGAGTAGACTGAGTTCCAGAGAAGCAATTTGATTGTGATCTCAAGCTTGCAGGTAACAACAGTCTGGAGAATTGGATCCACTTTAGAGTAAAAGCATCAAAAGGAACATTTCCTGAGCTTCTTTTGGACCATAGGTCCCTGCAGTCCCAATCGGTTTTGTTCATGTTGAGCACAATAACAGCCCCACCTCTGACTTTTTGTTTTCCTTGTAAACTGAGACAAAACAAAACAAAACAAAACAAAAAACATCAAATGGCCAAGGCAGGAATGTTTCTTTTTAAGAAACAATAGGACCAATCTGATTGATCTGGGCTGAGGATACTGACAATTCAACAGCCTCCAGTGAAATTGCTTTTCCAACTGAAGTGGTGGAGCCTGGCCTAGAGCGCGGTGGTCGGCTGGGCCCACTGCAGGAGTCCTCTGCAGTGCTGCTGAGGCAATGCAGGTCTGAGGCATCTTGTCACTCTGTTGTGTCTTATGTTCACGGATATCAAGAAGCGGACAAATTTGGGAGCCTCGGCTAAACTATAGATAGGCTCTGGGAACTTCATATTGCATTTTTTAAAAAGTTGGGCTTTACATGTACTTTTTCTAAAACATTTCTCCCTGTAAATCCTAAGTCTATTCCTGAGCCTAAACTGACCTGGAAAGTTTTTGTCTCTTAAAGTCCAATTGATTTCTAGGTTTCCGTGCCTTTCTAATGTCTTCCATTGCTTTCCAAGCAAGGGATTTGTACTTAGCACTTTGTTTTGCTCTAATTTTGCAAAGATTTGCTCTGAGTCTAAGGCCAAGAAGGAACACATTTAGCCTCTAGGGCATCTTTGTCCAGACTGGTAAGTAATAGAAAATGAAGTTGTTGTTGTAGAAACCTTACATGCTTAACTTTAGCAGCTGTGAACACTGCGACATGAGTTTTTGTTTCTAAAATTATTAAGTAAAAATAAACAAATGCATAATTAAAGTATCCATAATGTTATACCAGTAGTCATGCTTATATATTACTAGGGGCCCGGTGCATGAAATTTGTACATGGGAGGTGGGTAGGGGGAGTCCCTCAGCCCAGCCTGCCCCCTCTCACAGTCTGGAACCCCTCAGTGGATGTCCTATGATGGCCCCAGTCTGCCAGGCGCCTTTTGTGTGTGTGTGTGTGTGGTCACTGGGGACCTGCCCCCAGCCGCATCGGAGGCTCAGAGCAGTCCTCCTGTGTGTGTCTACCTGCTGGGGGCCTGCCCCCAGGCTTGGAGCAGGCACCCCCTCTATGTTGATCTCTCAGACTCTTGCCCTCCCCTGAATGTTGTTCTCTTTTTTTGAGCTGTGGCCAGGGCTGGGTACTGCCTGCCTCCCAAGCTTGCCTACTGCTCATCTTCCTCCAGCCACCAGAAAGCAGGGAAATCCCCACCTCATGGTCAGGCCAGCCTTTTCCTGCTTCCTGATCCCCGGAAGGGACCTGGGGAGCTGCCAAGCAGGCTCCCAGCCCCCAAGAGCTTGCTTTCCTGTTCCCCAATGCCCCCCAAAGGGCCTGAGGAGCCACCAAGCAGGCCACTGACTCTTTCCCACTCACCAGTCCCCTGCTGCCTTCCTTTCCCATTCCCCGGTGCCACCAAAGGGTCTGGGGAGCCGCCAAGCAGGACCCCGGCCCCTTCAGCCTTGCTTTCCTGCTCCCTGGTGCCCCGCAAAGGGCCTGGGGAGCCACCAAGCAGGCCGAGACACCCCCGCTGCCTCTTTCCCACTCACCCGTACCCTGCTGCCTTGCTTTCCCACTTCCCAGTGCCCCGCAAAGGGTCTGGGAAGCCCCCAACCCCCACTGCCTCTTTCCCACTCCCTGGTCCCCCTCAAAGAGCCTGAGGAGCCACCAAGAAGGCCCCCGGCCCCCACCACCTCTTTCCCGCTCCCCGGTGCCCCACAAAGGACCTGGGGAGCCGCCAAGCAGGCCGCCAACCCTGCTGCCTCTTTCCCACTCACGGGTCCTGGGTCCTGCACTGTTCCACCCTACAGCCGCTCTGTGCACTTGGGAGTTCCCTCAGCCCAGCCTGTGCCCTCTCACAGTCTGGGACCCCTCTGGGGATGTCCACCTGCTGGTGTGCCTGACCAGCCTGGGTGAGGGGCTGATGGCTGTCTCCAGGCTGGCCAAGTCCCCCAGGAACATCCCTCACCCCATTGGGTTGTGGCCAGCCTGGGTGATGGGCTGATTGGCGCTTTCAGGCTTTAAGGCTGCCCACAGCTCCCATTGACCCAATGTCCCAGCAAGGCTGGCTGGACGCAGGTTTCTAGGGTTTGTTTATCTTCTATAATTGATGCTGTTCCTTTAAGGCGAGGCCTCCTACTAACGAAGCCTCCTCTCTGCTTCACCTCGCAGCGTCTATAATGAGACAATGTTACTTAGTGCTCAGGCCAGGCCTGCTGTTTCCTTCAGCTCTGGAGGATTCTATGATTGTTATTTTGTTGCAAACATGTGTTTTGCTTGAGGATAAGCAAAGCGGGCCGCAGTTTCACTTTCACTCCTGCTGCAATGGAAGCTGCTGTTTACTCAGGTCCGTGAGTGGCAGCTTCCATGTTGGCTGGGCTAATTTGCATACAGTTGCTCTGGTGGGTGTGGCTTACCCCGTCCCGGAGAAACGGTTAATTTCAATATTACTCTTTTATTAGTTAAGATAACTAGTCTGACGTAAAAAATGAGCTCAGGAAGTAACTGAACCATTAGGGTGGTTCCTCTTTTTCTTCCCCACTTTCTGTTCCACCCTCCCAATTTCTTTACTTTGCAATATATTTGTCATGAAGAGAGAAATATAGAGGATGACAGTGTAGAAAGGCAGAATGCTTAGTACTTTTTAACATGGAAACTATCAAATCATAGGATATCACTGGAGAATCAACTCATTTAGAGCAAGCATGTCAAACTCAAAGGCTAATATGGACCAAATATACAAAGCATGCAGCCCGTGGGCCGTGAGTCTGACATGCTTGGTTTAAAGATTCAAATATGTAATCTCAACATAATATAGCAGGATAGGTTACTGACAGTTGATCTCTACATTTTTGCAATGTGTCTTTTAACAAACTATCTGTAGAAGTACTGACTGGTGTCTGTCCCACATTGAAAACTATTTTTTCCTTGAAAACATTAAAAACTATTTTTGTGAGTTACTTTTACATGAATTCTCTAGGACAGAAGTAAAATAAGGGGATGTCATTATATGGCTTTATATATTCTTAAGGGTGGAGAAAAGGATCGGAGCAAAGAATATAAGTACAGTCAACTTTGGGTTTGCCTGCAAGAATTTGTTCAGTTTCAAACTCTCCTCTGGTTAAACTACCAGGGATAACTGCTATCCTAACACATCTACCATCATAGATTAGCTTTGCCTACTTTGGAAACATCCACATTTCATACATTCTGTATTCTTTTATGTATTACCTCTTAGATCCATGAAATTCCTCCATGTCATTGCATGCAGTTTTGGTGCATTCATTCTCACTAGTGTTCAGTAGTCCTTGTGTAACTGTACTCCATATTATTTTTTAATTTTGCTGTTGAAGAATTTTTGACTTGCAGGGCCACTCCTGAGGTATGAAGAGTCCTAGACAAAGGTGTGTGTTTTTGGTTGTTTGTTTTGCAAGGTCCCTGCCTGCATAAATGTTTTGATTAAAAATGAATTACAAAATTTATGGGCCCATATGAATATAGTGATTTATCAATAAAAGTTTAGAATAAATAAAGAAGAGGTACTTAAATGTTTGTTTATTGTCCAATCAGTAGACAGGAAGATCTTCTTAATGTCCAGGTATCTTTCTGTTCAGGTCCAGGAACCACGTCTTCATGTTCTTTATTGTCAAATGTCCTATTTCTGGCTATTTTTTTCTTTTGTTCTCACTACAAGGAAAAGAAAGTAATATTGTTATTATCCACAATGCCATGACTCTTCAGGGCCTGTTGGTATTGAAGCAATATAAATCTTCTTGCCTTTGCATTTCCCTAATATATTTTATTAAATGCTGGTAACTTCACATTACCTATGATACCGCATCAGCCATTGTGCCACCTATGAACTTTGGCATCCAATGACTCTCTCAAAATTGTTAATTTCCTTCATTGATTATGATGACAACTGCATGTTGTATTCATAGTATACAAAGAATTGTTAACAATACTTCATTTTCTAGCCATGCTAAATTTATCATTCAAAATTTTATAAGATAAACATAGAACAACAAATCTTATAACTATGTCTTCTCTTGAACTCTTTTGACCATAGTTACTACAGTACTAGAATGTGATATTTTTCAATGCTGGTTATAACATCTTCTTTCTACATCCTCTCACTATTGGGGATGATAGGTTAGGGGCAAAGAGTGTGGTCCTGCTCACACAAGGAATGTCCTTCCTTTCTTCAACACAATTTAAGACAAATTCAGAGAAGCATTGTGTTGATCCATCTGTTGGAAGCAAGAAAGACAGATCAATAGGACCCATTAGCTCTACAGAGCATCAGTATGTATAGTCTGTTGAGGACATAGGCATGGCCTACCCTGAAGGTTGGGAGATTGTACTGGATGCCTATGGCGAGATGGTGCTGCCAGCACACCATTACCTGGTACAACAGAGGTGAAGTGCACTGAGATAAGAGGAATGCATGGCCTGCACAGGTAGCTCAAGCTCAAGGGATGTTTGGCAGTGGGCTGTTGGTGTCTCTCATGTGTCACTCAAAATCAGTGTATTGGCACCTTTCTGGTGACTCAATCTTATGTCATACTATAAATTAACAAAGAAAAGAAATGCCAGCCGTGGAGTCCTGGACCTCTTTGAGAAATATGGTCAACCTCATGAGTGGGATAGAAGATTAGGAAACATCCATAAAGTGAGAAACAGTGACCAAAATGGGTGCCTGTGCTCAGGAACCCCACACGGATGGCAATGCCAGCTTTGGCTGGTCCTACCCACTGGAAAGAGAGCTAAAATATTAAGTAGGCACTCCAAAGCAATAGAGATCATTGAGGCACTAAGAGGTGGGGCTCACTTGCCCTGCCACTAGTGGTGTTTTTCTAGTTTCAGCTATCTAATATAATAAAAGAGTAATATGCAAATTGACTGTTACCAGAGACACCTAAGCCACGCCCACCAGCCAAGCCACGCCTCCCAGCCAACCAGAGCGGATGCATGCAAATTAGCCCAGCCAAGATGGAGGCCGGCAGCCATGGAGCTAGAGCAAACCAGAGGCTTCTGTTGCAAAGTGCCTGCCTAGGCTGGCTGAGCCTCTGCTCACGGCCAGGCCCACCAGCCAATCAGAGCAGCTGTATGCAAATTAACCCAGGCAAGATGGAGGCTGGCGGGGCAGCTCTGCACTGGGAGCCTCCACGGCTGGCATAGCTGTGCCAGGTGTGTCAGCTCAGTGGGGGGGCCTCCACCAGGCATGTGGGAGAGCGGGTTCTCCACGGGGCTTGCAGGAGCAGCCATCCTGGCTCTGCTGCCTGGCTCCACCCCCCGGGGGCCTCCTCGGGGTTGTCCAGGATCAGCTGTCCTGGGTCTGCTGCCTGGCTCCTGGCCTGGAGGCCTCCCTGGAGCATGTGGGAGCGTGAGGGCCTCTGCAGGGCATGCAGGAGCAGCTGTCCTGGGTCTGCTGCCTGGCTTTGCCCTGGGGGCCTCCTCGGGGGCATGCAGTAGCACTCGCCCAGGGTCTGCTACCTTCATCTGCCCCTCAGGGGCCTCCACAGGGCATGAGGGTGTGTCTGCTGCACAGTGCAGAGAATCTGAAGCCAGTCCACTGCCTGGCTCCACCCCAGGTGTATTCGCTCAGCAGCAGGGCCCCACTGAGGGATCCTGCACCAGCATCCGCCCCTGGATCGTCACTCAGCTCTGCACCAGGTGTGTCCCCTCAGCGGTGGGGGCCCACCAGGCGTGTGCGATCGTGGGCCCTCTGGTGGGAAACGTCCAGGCCTGCACTCACCAGCCCTCTCACCCCCCAGTGCACGAACCCTGAAGGGGATGTGGGCAGCCTGAAAATGGCCCTCAGCCCCTCACCCAGGCTGGCCAGGCATGCCAGCAGATGGACATCCCCCCCAGGTATCCCAGACTGCAAGAGGGCACAGGCCTGGCTGAGGGACCCCCCCCCCCCCGAGTGCACAAATTTTTCTGCACTGGGCCCCTAGTTATAAATAAAGCTACTATGAGCATTCTTGGTGCACATATATGAACTGGTTTCTACTGCTCTTATACTTTGAGTGTAATTACTTGATTATAATTACTTAGTTATAATTGAACATAACATGCATGCTCACTTTAATAGATGCTGACAGTTTTCCAGAAGGTTTATGTCAAGTCACACTTCCAGGAGCATGATAAAACCTATTCCCCATATCATTGTCAACATTTGGTTAGGCCATTATCTTTTTTTTTTTTAATGTAGCTATTCTGGTGGATTTAGTGATACTTTATAGTGGTGTTCATTTATATTTTCCTGGTGAATAATAATGCAGAGTGCATTTTTATATGCTTATTGGCCATGTTTATGTCTGTGTTGATGAAGTACCTGTTCATCTTTTTCCTATATTTCTACAAGTTTTCTTCTTATTGATTTGCAGTCATTCTCACTCTCTCTCTCTCTCTCTCTCTCTCTCTATATATATATATATATATATATATATATATATTCATGAATATATATTCATATATTCCTTAGCACTAGTCTTTTATTGGTATTTGTATTGCATATATTTTTATTCTATGTAAGTCTTCCACTTTAATTCTCATAATGGTATGTTCAAATAATAGAATGCTTTTCTTTCTTTTTTTAATCCTTACTCAAGGAT
Source organism: Murina feae (assembly GCA_004026665.1). Classification (NCBI taxonomy): domain Eukaryota; kingdom Metazoa; phylum Chordata; class Mammalia; order Chiroptera; family Vespertilionidae; genus Murina; species Murina feae. The sequence continues at coordinate 8,690 of PVJC01016158.1, read as the reverse complement.
ATGTTTATTGACTTTAGAGAGAGAGAGAGAGAGAGGGAGAAAGAGAAAAACATCAATGTAAGAGAAAAACATTGATTGATTGTCTCCATTGTGCCCCTACTGGAGATCAAACCTGTAACCTTAGGTATGTTTCTTGACAGGGAATCAAACCTGCATCCTCTTGGTGTATGGGAGGACACTCAACCACCTGCGCCACCTGGCCAAGGCTAGAGGCTTTACTTTTATCTATCTATCCTCTCTCTCTCTCTCTCTCTCTCTCTCTCTCATTGAAGTATTACAGATGTCAATATTTGAATGCTTTACTTTTAGTGAAACCCAATTTATCAACATTTTTCTCTATCATTACTACTTTTTTCTCCTAACAAATCTTTGTTTACCCAAGGTTATGAATATACTCCTTTTTCTTTTCTTTTAGGTGCTTTATTGTTTTATTATTCTTATTCCAGTTGTTCCAGCATCTGTTATTGCAAATAACAGTCTTTCCCCATAGCATTGCACTGGCATATTTGTGGAAACACAAGTTATATTTTAATTGTGATTCTGGAATCTCTTTTCTGTTATAGTGAATCTTTTTCTTTTAAAGTTGTTCCAATATCACAATGTTTTAATTATTGTCAGTACATAAGTGATCTTAATATCTATGGGGGCATTGCTTCCAAAATTAGTCTTTTCCTTAAACATTTTTTTACCACTCTTAATCTTTTTGACATCACTATACTTTTGTGCATTATCAGGATTCATCTAGGATAATTTTCCTTCTGCCTAAGAACCTTTTCTTTAGCATTTTTCTTTCCAGTGTATGTATCCTGGCAATACATACTCTCAAATTCACTTCTCTAAAAATGTCTTCATTTTGTCTTCATTTATAAAGGGTATGATTACTAGGTTCTGAATTCTAGACTGCCAGTTTTTTTTTAAAAAAACTAGTTTCTAGTTGTTTTCAAAACATTTTTTGTTTGTTCTTATTTCCCTCTCATTGTTTCTGATAAAAAGTTAGCTATCGATCTTATTTATTTTTGAGGAGAATTTTATGTTTTGTTTCATTTTATTTCTCTCTGTAGCTACTTTATAAATTTTTTAAGCTTTAGAACACTTTTAGATTGACATAAAAATTACAAAATTAATACAGATAATTTTTGTATTATCTGTACCCAGTTTCCTCTTTTATTAACAACTTGAATTAGTATAGAATGCTGGTTAAGGCTCCTGAACTAATATTAATGCAGTATTAACTGAAGTCCAGACTTTATTTAGATTTCCTAATTATTTATTTATTTAGATTTTATTTAGATTTTCTAATTAAATCCATGTATTAAATTTTTAAATTAAATTTCCTGAGGTGACATTGGTTAATAAGATCATATAGATTTCAAGTGTAGATTTCTATGACACATTGTCTGTATATTGCATTGTGTGCCTACCACCCAAAGTCAAATCATCTCATCTATTCTTAATATCAGTTTTAGAACTTCTATTTGATTTGTAAAAAATTGATTCTCATTCTCTGGTGAAATTTTACATCTTTACTTCCATTTTCTTGACATTTTAACTGCCTCAAAGAATTTTCTTTTCTTTTTTTTTAATTTATTGGGATTAATCTACTCTAATAAAACAGTAATATGGAAATTAACTGTCTCTCCGCGATGCCTAAGCCACGCCCACCAGCCAAGCCATGCCCACCAGCCAATCAGAGCAGCTGTATGCAAATTAACCCAGCCAAAATGGAGGCCAGCAGCCACAGAGCAGCAGCAGTGGTGGGTGCAGCTCACAGGCAGCAGCCAGCTGGGCTCAGGCTGAGGAGGAGGCAGAGCCAGCGATCAGACATTGGAGCAGGTGACCAGCATGTCCTGCTGGGCTCAGGCTAAGGAGGAGGCATCGGACCAGGAGCTGGTGACCAGCATGGCCAGCTGGACTCAGGCTAAGGAGGAGGCAGAGCCAGAGATTGGACCAGAGCAGGCAACCAGCACAGCCAGCTGGGCTCAGGCTGAGGAGGAGGTGGAGTCAGCAATCGGGACCCCCGGAGGCGTGACCAGCACAGCCGGCTGGGCTCTGGCTGTGACAGAGGCGGTGCCAGCGATCAAGACCCTGGAGGCAGTGCCCAGCTGCCTCACCCAGAACCCTGACCAGGCTGTGGGCAGCCTGAAAATGGTCCTCAGCCCCTCACCCAGGCTGGCCAGGAACCCCAGTAGGAACCCAAACCCTGAAGGGGCTGTGGGCAGCTTGAAAATGGCCCTCAGCCCCTCACCCAGACTGGCCCCATGGGATGAGGGTCCTCACTGGAGGGCTTGGCCAGCCTACAAACAGCCATCAGTCCCTCACCCAGGCTGGCCAGGCACACCAGCAGGTGGACATCCCCCGAGGGGTCCCAGACTGACTGTGAGAGGGCACAGGCCAGGCTGAGGGATCCCCCCCCCTCCCCGATGCACAAATTTTTGTGCACTGGGCCTCTAGTTGGTCAATAAAATTATATAGGTTTTAGGTATAATTATAGTTGTTTTATTTTATTTTGTTTTTAATTTTTATTTTAAAAATATCTTTTTCTTGATTTCAGAGAAGGGAGAGGGAGAGAGAGAGATAGGAACATCAATGATGAGAAACTATCATTGATTTACTGCCTCCTGCAAGCACCCTACCGGGGATTCATGCCCGAAATCCAGGCCTGTGCCCTTGACTAGAACCAAATCTGGGATCCTTCAGTCCATAGGCCGAGGCTCTAACACTAAGAGCCAAGCTGGCTAGGGCAATCATAGTTGTTTTAAATTCCTGTGTAATATCTCTAATATTTGTTTTACCAGTGGTGTTGTTTCCATCTTATGACTTTTTTGTTTGTTTGTTTTTTGATCCTGTGGTCTTCAATCATGGCATATCTCCTGATTTGTGCTGTACATGGTGTATGAGTATTTAGATGATTATATCTTTCTCCAGAAAGGATTCAGTTGTGTTTTTTTTTTTTTCTCACAGGCAAATAAAGGAAGGACTGATCACCTTACTAGAGTCAAGTATTGGTTTCTGCCTTCATTGGGGTAGTTTGTCTTTTTTGATGGGGGGCTTATCTGAAAATCTGGGTTGTTTACCAGAACCTTCCCCTTGGGAGGCCCAGACCCCAGCCTTGTTTCTCTAGCACCACAAAACTTCTGATATCTTTGCTCAGTGTTTTAGCCTCCCAGCCTTACTTTTCACTTCTGTTTTTGGTGTCTTGTTTATGGAGCTTAGATGTCAGCCAATGCCTGTGGGGAAATTGTACATAGAATTTCTAACTCACTTCTGTGCAGTTCCTTCCTCTCTGTGATCTTGGCCCTGAAAATCTGTGCATCTCCAAAGGTGACTGCCTCTTGCTCTAAGAACTGCTTTCTGCCTCTCTTCCCTGTGCCCAAATTGAAAAATGCCCCAGAAAAAAAGGAGAGGCAAATTTGAGTCTCAGCTCAGGAAGTTTACTTTCTGTGAGCTATTGATCTTTCAAGCTCGATCTTCTTTAAATGATCTATAATGCCTTCAAATATTAATTAATTAATTTATTTATTCAAAGTAAATCAGTGTTTATTGTTGACCTCAGAGAGAGTTAATTTGATGCATGACACTCCATCATGTCAGATATGGAAAAAAGTCATAGTTATTCTTTTTAATTTTTATTTTATTTAAATTTTTTGAGAGAGAGAAAGAGAGAGAGAGAAACATTGATGTGAGAGCAAAACATTAATAGGCTGCCTCCAAAATGCCCCCTTCTGGGGGATGAGCCCACAACCTGAGCATGTGCCCAGACCAGGATTCAAACCAACAACATTTTTGGTACACAGAACAAGAACAAAGCACAACCAACAAGCCACACTTTCCAGGGCAAAAAGTCATAGTTATTCTTAAAATAATCCTTTGACCATGCCACATGGGGAGCGTTTCATTGATCCTTCTTGGTATTTAGTCCAATTTTTCTCCAGCCTTTGACCCCTTTTTACTTATCTCTGCTCTGTTCCTTATTCTCTCATTTTCTCTTCATCCTCTTTGACAATAACAAATGCATCTGCTTATCTTATGCAGAGTACTGTTGCTCAAAATTTTTTGGAAGACCTGAACTCTGCTGTCACCCTAACTGGAAGGACCCATTTTCCACCCCAAGCCTTTAATTTTTCAAATTAAGACAATTTCCTCTTTTAGAGGACTTCTAATTTGGTTGTTAGAAAATATTCTCCCTGCCCCAACCAAATGTCTACAAATCTGTGAATCAGTTTTAATATGAATAGTGCCTAATTCCAAAGAGGAATTGAAGTGGCTTGACAGAAGAAAATAGAAATTCTTAAACCTAAAGTGTATTTGTGTATTTATCTTGCTCTCAATTTGAAGAGTAATGTTTCATGTACTCCACTATGATTTAAGATCTTAGACAATAGTTAAAACTCCAAACTTCATTTCAAGCTTCTTAAAATTGAAGGAGATACAGAGAGAGATTTAAACATATGCATTTTTTATTTAAAAACTGACCTGTAGTCAAAAAGTTGATATTATGAATATGGCCCCTTTAAGCCTGAGATCCCCTTCTGTTTAATTTTTTTAGGATAGTGCTCTGGATTCACTTAGATAACTTATCATTTAAGCATATTCTCAATGTATATATGCTGTTCACTTATTCAACGAATACTTATAGAATGAACGCTAACTCGCCAGGCATGTGCTAGGTGCTGAGAATACAGTGTTGAGCAAAGCACATATGATTGTTGTCCCCATGGAGCCTACATTCTACTGGGGGAAAGAGATATTAATAAAATAACAAAATACAAAGTACAGGCTGAAAATTTTTGAAAAGTAAGAGTGCAGCCCATGTGAGAGCATGTAAGAGGATCAGACATTGGATGGGGTTTGCTAAACAAAACCTCATTATGCTGACATTTTACATTAAGGTCACATGTAATTTCTGTCATTATCCTGAATAATCAGCAAGGTAGATGATTTTCAATCACAACTGGAGTCTAAGCTATTTTTTTATGAATGTAGCACAAAATTTCTGACCATCACATTAGTAAAATTCCAGTGTGTAGGAGGTATCCCACAAGCCTACATGTTGTGGGATAGGATGGCCTTTACTTCAAGTATCACCCATTTAGAGGCATAGATGAGTAGTGAAGGGATAGAGAAAAGGAACGCTCTTTGTTATATAGTACTCAGTAAGTTTAGATATCCAGTGCATTATTTTAAGGAGTTCATTTATGCAAGTTGGTGCTGATGGTTGGGAAAAAAGGGAATATTAGCACTAATATTTTTCAGGGAAGATCACATTTCCTTGAGCATAAACTTAATGTATATGCAAAAATTATGAAAGTTGGATACCTCAGAAGAGAATACCTGCCAAACACAATTGTCATTTGAAATGCCACTTATTTTGTTTTTGCTGCTTAGCCAAGGGAACAGAGGCATGAATGTGTACAGTGTTCCTGGGGAATGGCACACACAACAGAGAGTGCAGACAGAGGTAGAATGGAGTCTAAAACATAGATGGTGCCCAGATCATGGCTTCAGGGACGTCTTGCTAAGAACTGGCGGGCGCTGAGGGAGCCACTGCAGTGGGGATATGTGTGTCAGGGAAAGGAGCTGTGATTGGGTGAGGCTGCTCTGAGAAACCTGAGAAAGGGGCTTAGAAACAGGAGAGCTCTGGAGTGTGAGACTCAAGTGTTTCTGAGATATCATGTTTAATTAAAGCTCATCTTCTTATTGTTTTACTTTCAGAAAACGCTCAACAACGGAGGAGTTTTAATGGATCTGACAGGATTGAGAGGTACCGGTTAAAAACACCACACCTTTTGAACAATTGACCTGTTTTTAATAATTTAGAATTCTTTACATGATTTTCCTATTACTTTAAGGATTACATATGGGGACGTTTTTGTTTTCTGACTCCCTCAAACCATGCTGCCCCCAAATGTAAGGATACAGTAATGTAAATTTGTAAGAAATCCTTATCTTTCCTGGAAAGTTCTAATGGAAATCATTGTAGAAGCCTCCTCAATTAAAATGGAAACCCATTGTGTCAGTTTGTCTGAAGGAGCTAGAGTAATGCATATTTGAATGTTTGAATATGTCTTTTAGGTTATTGACAGAAATTTGAGACAGAGGCCAAGCTCAGCAGCATGGACTCAGAAAAAGACCAAAGCTAGGCATGAATATTTACTGACAGGCGGTAAAGCAAAACAGCCACTCTGCTGTTTACCTTTTCACTGCTCTGGATATTTGCTTCTTATTAATCTTTTAGGATCTATTTTTCCTTTGCGGAATCCATTATTAAACAAGGAACAGAAATTGTGTTAGCATTGTTTGTTCTTGCTCAGGTTGATGGAGAAAAACACACCTGTTAGGTGTAGTAAAAGAAGTTGTATTATTTTTCTAATCATGTATATTTATAAATAGAACAAGATTAATAAGGTACGCTCTGTTTCCAGTTGTTTTAGGTGGGAAGAAAATGTATATCTTAACAACAGATTGTAAAGAATAATCTCAGGTTTTCTAAAATCTGCTCCCTGCTCCCTGGTGAGTTTTAGTAGAATTATAAAAGTAGCTATGTTAGTGGTTTTTTCTTTTTGTGATGTAAAAACAAAACAAAACAAAACTGTTTCATAGGCCAGCCTAGAATTACTGTTCTAGGATAACTTTTCCATATTATGTAAAGTTTTAATTATTGCCTTATTAGAATTAAAAATAACATTATTTTGTTATATTGATATTAAGTATCTATGTATCTGCAATTCTTTCTTTTAACAAGCTTTTAGAGATCAAATTAATGAGGCCCAGAGCTTTTAAGTAACTTGCACAATATCAGCTAACTATAAAGGCATTGATATTCAAATTTGTCTGTTTTCAAATATCCTATTTTTAAAAAATACACCCTGTTACTTCTTTATAGAGATAAATGTCATGCCAAATTATTATTTTCCTTCTGTTAAGAGGAGGAGGAGGCAGCAAGGAGACATTGTCTTGACAACATGAAGCAATAAATCTCATTGTAATAAAAAATGGCAGCCAATCTTCTGGTTACCTGCTCATTAGTGTCACCAAATAAAGACTTCAGTTCTGGTGATGGAAAATTCTTGGCTACTAACAACACACAAACACTTTGAAATGGGCTTCAACTGTTACTTCTATGTGAGAGATTTATTCTTTTGTAATTTTTCCCTCTAAAGTTGTTAGTTTCAGAAAAACCAAATGTCCACTTCCCTTTGACCTGCATGGGTTGGGTGAAGCCCTGTAACTCACTGCCTGCTGAAGGATGTCATGGTGAGTGGCATGTGCAAGGATGGAGCCGGTGATCCCAGACTTTCCAATGCTTGATTTGTATTTTAAGAATGTATTTGTCTGGCCAAAGGAAAGATACATTCAGTGGCAAGGAAGCAAATTTTGGCACTTTAGAAGTCCATGTCATTAAATTGTGCAGTTGGAATTATATCAAGGATTAACAAACTATGGGAACTTGCACCAAATCTCCATCATCTTAGGCTTTTTTTTTTTTTTACCTCTAAGTTAAAAGTGGTCTTTATATTTTTAAAGAATTGCAAATAACACAAACAAAAATAAGCAATGATAAATATGTGAGAGGTCATATATGGTTCTCAGAATCCAAAATATCTACTATCTACCCACTTATAGAAAAAGTTTGCCTGTCCCCGAACTAAACAACGGATGTTAAGATATCTAAACATATACCAAATAGAGGCCTGGTACACAAAATTTGCACACTTGGGTGGGGGGGGATTCCTCAGCCCAGCCTGCACCCTCTTACAGTCTGAGAGCCCTTGGGGGATGTCCAACTGACATCAGGGTTAGGTGGGCCTAAGCCAGCAGTTGGACATCTTCAGCACTGCAGCAGAAGCAGGAGTGGCTTCCGCCACTACTGTTGCTCTCACCAGCCATGAGCCTGTGTTGAGAGTCTGCCTCCTGGCGGTCAGTGTGCATCATAGTGACTAGTCATTCTGCTGTTTGGTAAATTTGCATATTAGCCTTTTATTATATAGGATTCTATTCCATGCAGCTTGCCTTAAAGAAACAGTAGATTTAGGCTTGGATTCTATTAACTGCTGATGTGCACTTGAACAGAACACAGAATGCCCTTGAGGTCCCTTTATTCATTCTTGGCATATAATATTATCTATGGCAAGTTTAGTTGGAACGACTCTGTATGTAAAGTTTTAACTTCAAAAGCAGATTGCAAATTAGTATGCAATCTATAAACTCACTTTTGTAAAACTGTCTTTATTTTATTTTTAAAAAATTTACCCTTACCTGAGAATGTTATTGATTTTAGAGAGAGAGAGGGAAGGAGAGAGGGGAGGAGAGAAATATCCATATTAGAGAGAAATACCCATCCCATACACATCCTGACCGGATATTGAACTCACAACCTAGTTATGCCCCCTGACCTGGAATTGAACCTGCAGCCTTTTGATGTTCAGGATGATGGTCCAACAAGTGAGACACCTGTCAGGGAAAACTATGTTAATTTTTATGATAACACTAGGGGCCCGGTGCACAAAAATTTGTGCACTCGAGGTAGAGGGAGTCCCTCAGCCCGGCCTGTGCCCTCTCACAGTCTGGGACCCCTCAGTGGATGTCCTATGATGGCCCCAGTCTGCCAGGCGCCTTCTGTGTGTGTGTGTGTATGTGTGTGTGTGTGTGTCACCACTGGGGACCTGCCCCCAGCCGCATCTGAGGCTCGG
>PVJC01016157.1:0-34081 GCA_004026665.1 Murina feae | reverse complement strand
GGGCCTGGGAAGCCCACCAAGCAGGCCGCCGACCCCCTGCCGCCTCTTACCCGCTTCCTGGTGCCCCGCAAAGGGCCTGGGAAGCCCACCAAGCAGGCCGCCGATCCCCTGCCGCCTCTTACCTGCTTCCCGGTGCCCTCCAACCCTGCCACCTGTTTCCCACTCACGGGTCCTGGGTCCTGCGCTGTCCTGCCCTACAGCCGCTCTGTGCACTCGGGAGGTCCCTCACCCCAGCCTGTGCTCTCTTGCAGTCTGGGACCCCTAGGGGGATGTCCACCTGTTGGCGTGCCTGACCAGCCTGGGTGAGGGGCTTTAAGGCTGCCCACAGCTCCCATTGACCCAACGTCCCAGCAAGGCTGGCTGGATGCAGGTTTCTGTGATTTATCTCCTATAATTGATGCTGTTCCTTTAAGGCCTGGCGTTTGTTTATCTTCTATAATTGATACACTGTTCCTTTAAGGCGGCCTTCTAACTCCTAAGGAAGCCTCCTTTCTGCTTCACCTCGCAGCGTCTATAATGAAACAATTGTTACTTTTACTGGTGAGGCCCGGGCTGCTCTTTCCTTCAGCTCCCGAGGATTCTATGATTGTTACATTGTTTCAAAGGTGTGTTTCACTAGAGCCAGTTTAATCGGAGCTGAGCTGAACGGGCGCAGCTTCACTTTCGCTCCTGCCGCAATGGAAACAGCTGTTTACTCAGGTCCGTGAGTGGCGGCCTCCATGTTGGCTGGGCTAATTTGCATACAGCCGCTCTGATTGGCTGGTGGGCGTGGCTTACCCTGTCTCAGAGAAATGGTTAATTTTAATATTTCACTTTTATTAGTTTAGATAATTACTTGACTACTAACAGCAAACAAACTGGGGTTCATTTACTAGCAGTGTGATCTTAAGTCCTTTCTCTAAGTCTCAGGGTTCTCAGCTATAAAAACAGGGATGGTAAGAGTTCAGTACCCTTGTTCACAGGGTTGTTAGAGGATTGTTGTGAGGTGATTCATGCAAAGTGCCTAGTACAGAATGAACACGCAATAAATATTAGTCATTTTTATGTTTTCAGCAGTCATCCTCTAGAGTTTTTTTTATATATACCTTAAGAGCCTAGACAGGTTCTAGGCTCTTGAGGGCAGAGACTACATCTTACAGATTTTTAATAAATATATCCTTGTAGAATTTATGACTAAACTAGAGGCTCAGTGCACGAAATTCTTGCCTGGGTGGGGTCCTTAGGCCTGGCAGTGATCAGGGCCAATCAGGGCCTTCTGGCTGCCAGCCAGGCCTCCCTTCCCCTGCTACTGACTGCTGGTTGGGGCCTTCCTTTGTTCCGCACCATCCCCTGGTGGTCAGTGCATGTCATAGCAAGCGTTCAAACTTCCAGTCTCCTGGTGGAACTCCTGAGAGGACACTTTGTATATTAGCCTTTTATATATACAGGAGAGAAGATGACAGTACTTTCTCAATAATGAGGCTAAGGGGACAATGATATCAAGCTGATAAACAGAACTAGTCCAAAGTTACGAAATATAAACCTCACTACACTTTTACAGAATGCCCCATTATGGGCCAGGTATTACTCAGAAGGTTGCAATAATTCACAGAATAGACCATGCATATCTCTCCCAGGAAGTACTCAAATTTATCTAATAAATACAAAAGCTGTACAGTAATAGATAACCTGCAATTGCCAGCATCTTCCCTAGCTCTGTGTCTCACAGAAAGGCTTAGCTGTGGCCTATGACCTGAGGAGGGGAAACCTATATAACATATTAACCAATGTCACCCCAATCGGTTTAATTTAAACAAATAAAGTGAAGATAGCAATCCAAATATCCTTCTATCACCACAGACCTTTAAGTAGAGAGTAAGTTCTTTTCTGGAGGTTGAAGAATTATCACTGTCTATGTAGATAACCCCTAAGGGTCTGTGAGATACTAAGAATATTTCAACTAGTAGTCGCATGAAAATTTCTAAGGCAATAGGTGAGCAAAGTTTGTTTTAAGCAACATACAAATATTTAATGTACACTCTCAGTTTTCTACTTCATGCAACTCATTACCAACTTAAGGAAAATCCTTAAATTAAGTAAAAGATAAACAAGAATGCCTTGTAACCTATATTTCATCCCTAGAACACAGGGCCAATCAAGGGTCTATTTTTCATGTTTACTAAATAAAACTATGGAATAACTAAGTCAAAGGTCCTATGACCCGAAGACAGACCTCTATGACCTTATGATGGAATTTCATTTGGGGATTTCATCTATTCATTCAAAAATATTTACTGAGCACTTACATATCAGGCAGTTCTAGTTGCTAAGAACAGAACAGCAAATAAAAGGTAAAAATACCTGACCTTTAAAACTCAAAGACACAGACCACAGGTTGTTATCAGAAGGGAGGGAGTTCAGAGTAGTAAAGGGTACAAGAGGGTCAAATACAGGGTGATGGGCTCATAATCTAATCTACAGATGACCTATCATAGAGTTGTACTCTTGAAACCTATATAACATTAACCAATTAGATTTCATTGAAGTGAAAATGAAGATCCAAATTCCCTCCTAAAAAATATCATGTTCTTAGGGCATTCACATTCCAGTAGGGGGTACACCGCTAAGCAGATGAACAAGTGACTAGAAGATATGCAGGGGCTGGTGGAGGCCGGCAAAAGGGGAGAAGCGGAGACATCTGTAATAGTGTCAACAATAAAAATAAAGGAAAAGAAAGATGTGAATGGTGCTGTGTGGTGGAGAAAAACAGAGGAGGAGGTGTATCATTAGCCTTTTATATATAAAAGGACAGAGAGCAAAGAGGTGGAGCTGCGGTCTTCCATCAGGGGGTGCTTCTGTAGGAAACAGCGTTGCAAGGGGAGGAACCTAGACTACCTTAGTGCCTGGGAAGTGCCCTAGTCCCCAAGTGAGATCTAAGTTTTAGGTAGATTTTTAGGAAGAAAAAGAACAAAAGATGCCTGGGGTGGAGTCCTAGCTCTTTGCCTTTTACCAGCTGAGAAACCTTTGGGGTGGGGGGGATGAACGACCCTTTCACAGGGGTCGCCTAAGGCCATCCCACACATCAGATATTTACATTACGATTCATAACAGTAGCAACATCACAGTTATGAAGTAGCAACGAAAACTTTATGGTTGGGGGGTCCCCACAACAGGAGGAACTGTATTAGAGGGTCAGGGCATTAGGTAAGTCAGCTGCCCTCTCTGAAGCCTGTTGAACGCATTCGCATCCATTTTCAACGACCTTGCAACTGAGCAGGTCCCGGGGCTCGGCCAGCAGCTCCGAGGCTCCCCGCCCCGAGCCGCGCCGCCCGCTGACCTCCGCGAGGCCGCCTTTTAGAACGCCGTGATGACGTCACCGGGAGGCGGCGGCGTGGCCCCGCCCAGGCCCGTCCTGGGACCGGCAGCTGCGCAGATGCCGTGCTTTCCCGGAAGCCGTAGGAGTGGGGTCCCGCGCATCACTGCGCGCAGGTGCCTGCGGGCCGGAGGGGGGCCGCTGGAGGGAGCCGGTGCGAGGAGCCCCCGGAGCCCTGTGGGGTGTAAGCAGCCGCGGGGGGTCGGAGGGCTGAGGCTGCGCCTCGGCGCGGGTCTTCTGTTCCAAAGGCCGGACTCTTGGGGTCCGTCCGCAGTGCTGATGGCAGGCGTCACGGGAGAGAGGTGACCCTGGACCGACAGACCTGGGCACTGGAGGACTGGGCTGCAGGGATTTCAGGGGGAAGCATCTGGGACTCCATCCTGGGGGTTGCGGGGTTGGGACCCTGGGGCGGTCGCTGTCCTCGGTGCTGAAGACAGGACCACGGCCCCTAGAGGAGGAGCCCTGCGGAAGCAGGGCAGGCGGGGCGGTGTGCTAAGTCCTGGCCTGGAGTCTCCCCACAACAGACACGTGGGCGATTAGCAATCAGGGTGTCACATCATGAAGTTCAGGGAGGGATTTCCTTCCTGTCTGTCCTCCCTTAGGACTGCCCCCTCAACTTTTGCATCCCATCAGGTGACTGCCTTCAGGATCCCAGCCTTTCAGAGCGCTTGGCGGGACCTCATGTGCCATGGAAATGGCCTTCCCAGACTTCGCAGGTGCGAGTCCCGAGTAGCCAGGGCGAGGTCGAGGGACCAATGGTGCTTTTCCCACAGTTACACATAAAAAAACACTTTCCTATTTGGGAAAGAGATGGTGGGACTGGGAAGTCTTCCAACAAAGGGAGCTTTCAGTGGTTTCTCTCTCTCTCTCTCTCTCTCTCTCTCTCTCTCTCTCTCTCTCTCTCTCTCTCTCTGTGTGTGTGTGTGTGTGTGTGGTGTGTGTGTGCGCATGAGGGATGGTGTTCCTGTGATGAATTTTACAGAGTAGATATTTTTCTTTCTGTTGATTCAATAAAACGTTTACTAGTCTTAGTACCAGCTGCTTCTTTGTTTTGAAATTCTATTTAAGGTTAAAATGTGGGGAGTTGGAGGGGGGAGGAGAAAATGTGAAATGTGAATTTACCTGATTCACAGTATTTTTAGATGCATCTGGTGTAAGAAAAAGTATGCACTGTTAGTAAAAATGTTTTTAGATGCAATCTTTCATTTTACACATTATTACATCACAAGTTTTATTTTATTTTTCTCCTGAGAACCAATGGGTTGAGGTACTAAATGATCAAATGTAGCAAAGCTGAGGACATGTGGTGGAAGTAACTCTAAATGTTTTTATTATTTAGCAGAAAGCTCATAAAACAGTTTTAACTAAAGATGACTTCCTTGTTGGCTCAAGAAATTCGCCTTTCTAAAAGACATGAAGAAATGTAAGTTTTTTAAAAAGGCTAATTAATCTAAATGTATAGATTCCACTGACTAGTGAAACATGGTGTGCACAGGAAAACTGAAAGATCTGAAAGCGTGTCTTTCAATTTTCTGACACTTAAGAGATTTTGGTCTTAGGGAATGTCCTTGTCTCAAGAATAACAAAAATTAAAAGGTATTATATTCTATATGTTTTTATTTCTGTTACTAATGGTTAGATAATTTCACCCCTCCTCTCACCCTTTCTAAGCTACACACCGATAATTAATGGACTTCTCTAGGCCTCTTGCCCTGGGCCAGCCTCCTGGGGTGTGTGCCCTGTGCAGCCGCAGCCTCACACTTGGTTGCACTCTTGAAATTCCTAGTGCAAGGGGTCTCACGTTTCCATTCTCATGTAGTCAGTCTGGCACTTACATTTGGTATTGACCCTTCTCCACCTCTGACTGCATGTTCCCATGCTTTCCTTTCCTCTAAGTAATTACCAGGCCCACTTCCTTGGCCTTTTAACACATTGCAGACCAATAGCTTTATTGCTCGTTTTACCTGGTGGCCAGGTAAGATTCTATTGAACGGATACAAAAAACGTTTTACATAATGTTAAAGGCATGCTTTCAAATTAAATACCCATTGCATTTTGAAGTTATTTATTACATGTTCTTACATGTTCTTTTTAAAGTATGATATTTTGTAAAAACACTGTGTAATATGAAGCAAGAATTCTCGTGATCTGTCCGCAATGTGTTAAGAAATTTTGTTTAGGAAAATAACTGTTCAAATACCAAATTCTAGCTCTACCATCAGCAACAGTCCTATGAAGCAGTGTTTCTTGATAATCACCACATTTAGTTGGCAAATTGTTAGACCATTATATATACCACTTCCTTATTTTTTATCATCTGACATCTTATGAATCATTTAAGAGGACCAAAAACTTGTAAACTGAGCATTATACCAGTGAGTATATTATGTATACCAAAGTATATTATGTATAACAGAGTAGTTTGATAATTCACTTACAACTTTTTACATCTTTCTTCAATTGCTGATTTACCTTGTGGGTATACATACATACAGCCTCTCACTCATCTTTCTCTTGGCAAAAGAGGAAAAAATATTTTTATTTCTTCTTCAAACATATGGAAGTTTAGCCCAATTCTAAATGTGTAGCATGAGCTTCAGGGGTATTGAAATGTTAAGAAGAAGGTTTTGTACAGCAAGTTATATCAATGCATGTGTGTGTGGAGGTGTATATATAAGCATATACAAAGTACGTACAAAGGGATGTGTATTACAGTTTGCATTTTCACCCAAAATGAAAACATATTTTCACATTTTAATATAATTTCAAAAGACCAAAGAGGCTAAAAAAACAGGAGCATGTACTTATGGTATACTAGTATGTTAATAATAATTTTATCCAGATTTAAGACTTAATGAACTACCTAAGTTCTTTACTATCTCATTAATTGACATAGTAATTAGCATTCAAAACAGGTTGAACTCAAAGTGAAGTACAATTAAGAAATGAATGTTTTATATTGGTCAAGCAATAAAATGTCTTCTTCCAAAAGAACTTTATATAATCTCCATTTTTTCTAGAGTATCACAAAGATTAAAGTTACTTCAACAAATGAAGAGTAAATTTGAAGATCAAAACAAGGAAAAGGCATCTCAGATTCAAGCAGCTGAGGCTGCTTTTAAAAGGAACCTTAGCCTTTTAAAGGTAAGTTTCTATGACTTGAGTATAGATATTTTTCCCACCTTTGCAAAAAGGTTTCAAATGAAGTTCATAATTTTGATTTATATAATGTCTTCGTTGGGAGTAATAAATAGAATGAAGCATCATCACCTATTTTTAGACCCATGTTAGTTAGATAAATAACATATGGATTCTTATTTTTTCAATGAAAAAAAGTGAAGTTTGCTTAAGCTAAATGTTCTCAATCAACCAGAAAATCAATGACTACAGAAAGAATTTTACGGTTATCTTTTGTGCAATAAGTAATAAATACAAGATGTAGCTTTCCATCTTTTCTTTGTAGGCAGATCTTGAAATACTATAAAGTACCTATAATGTATTTAGATCCAACTCAAAACTATTTTAACATCATAAAAACAATTTTGCCTTACTGGGGCCACAGTCAACACACAGATTCTTATCTAACGTAACAGATTTTCAAGATCCCTTCTGATGGTGATGGAGGGGGTGGTCAAAGTGTGTAATTGCGCAGGGCCTCACCATTTGGCCAATGTGCCCACTTGGAGTAAAATCATATGTGTAACATTTTTGGCTGCTTGCTATACTTTGCTTCCAGAATTGTATGGCTTCATCCATAATTAAAACCCTAAAAGTTTGCTTCCAGTCAAGCTTCCAAGAGATCCTATGACTAAAACATTTGGTGGTAAGGCTATATTATTTAAGTTATAAAGCAGTGTTTTCAGTTTTTATTGTTAAATATTTTCATCGATAGGCATGATATAGTTATCTTCTGTCCTCACTAGAGGATAAAGGAAGAGGGAAATTCAGTCATCTTCTCAGCTTCTGGCAGTTTGAGCCACAGTAATTTAAGTCACAGCCATAGTGCTACCAAAGCATTCTATATTGCCATATGTCTTACTTGCCCAATGGTTTTTGCAATATTTATTTTTAAATGGAAAAATATAGGATAATCTGGAATTTGCTGTGAAAAGTCAGAAAAACTAATTAGGAGGCTTGGAGGCTTGGTTGCCACTTACTTCCTGCAAGCACAGGTAATGTTTGGTTTTTCAGGCTTCTTTTAATGAGCAAGTTATTTGATGACTACCCAGAGGGTCCTTACAGTTGAGCTAGTTCTACTTAGAAAGTGGGGACAACAAAGTAAATATAAATCGGAATTCTTCACCTCAAGAAGCTAACAGGCTTAGTTGATGATGTAAAGTTGTCACACATAAAATATGAGACTTTATACGATCAAACAGTAAATTATGTGGACCACTCAGCACTCATATTCTAGGAGTAAGTGTAAAAAATCTTGGAGAGCTCGAATCTTTGAAGGGTCTCAGAGGAGGCTAAGTAGAGCTGTGTGTAAACAGGCAGAAGGCGATGCATTCCGTTGGGTGGTGGCAGGAGAGCCAAGGGCAGAAGAATGAGTGGCCCTCAGAGCGTTCGTGGAGCCATGAGCTAACTAGCATGGCAAGTCACAGGAAAAGGTCGGGTAGTACTGTGAGTCCAAATGAGTAAATTGAGACATGACATGTACAGACACCATCATAGCGAAAGTGTGTGAGCAAAAAATAAAATAAAATGAAGACAATGTAATAAACATATGAGTATTTGAGGAGGATTCATTTGCTATTTAGATGTAACGTGATTTCAAGAAGGGAGAGATGGGATCTAATAGGTATGAAATTAACTGTTATATCTAGAAGGAAAATAATGAACTGTTTCATAGCCATCAGAAACCAGTGTGATATGGTCTTTACCCCCTGATTATCCAAGTAACATATTCGCATTGCAAAAATCTTGAAAGAGCAAAGAAGATGAAATAACTTCCTTACCCTGCCAATCTAGGAATTAATATATTTTTGTACATTTCCTTACAGTCTTTTACTAAACATTTATTGAGCACCTATTACATCCCAGGTACAGTCTGTTCCCTGTCTTTGTTTTACATATTTTGAATAACTGTGTACGCAGTTTTTTATTCTGCTTTCATTTTTTTTAACTTTGGAAATAATTTTAATGACTCATTAAAATTATTGTGAAAATAAAATAGGACTTGATTATACAATGTTGAGTTGGAAGAGACTTTAAACAGCATATAGCTTAGATTATTATCTAAAGGTTTTTAATTTTTTTTCACCATATAACTTTTCCAAAGATGTAAAATAGATAAAAATGGACAGCTTTGGTCCAAAGCCCCACTCACTTAGCCCTTTTTTGCCTGCGCTGTTGTGACTCTAAGGAACTGTGAAAACCACTAGTCTACTCTAATTCCTTTTTGTAGAGATGAGGAAACCATAATAACTACTCCTAATACTCTTGGTCAAGAACAGGTTGAGTTACATCAGGATATGTACTTAGTGCAGAATGTGCATCAGAAATGGTTCCATTAAAACCTGGAAGCATTTATAAATATAGTAGTAACAAAATAAGGATGACCTATTTCACCATCCGTTACTTGATCTTATTTAGATGTTCTGGCCAATGTAATAAACACTAAAAGGGAATGAGCTTTAACTTTTAGAAAGGAAGGTACAGTAGCATTGTAAAATGGTATGGTTATATACTAAGAAAAGCCAAAAATGTTTTAAAACTGGTATATTATGAGTTGAGCAAAATTAATAAAAGATAAACATATAAAATCGACAGCAATCCTATAGGTACAGTTGGAAAATATAAGAGACAACTTTCATATTAGCAATAAAATTATAAAATACTTGGGAATGCTCTTAACAAAGGACATGATTTGTATAAAAACAATTACCGTATGTTTTAGTAGGAGATTAAAGAGAAAACTTAAGTGGAGATACATACCTTAATCCTGACTGGGCAGTATTAATTTTCTAAGGTCAGTTGTCACAAAGTTATTTAAAAAAATTTTTTTAATGTATTTTTATTGACTTTAGAGAGGAAGGAAGAGGGAGAGATAGAAACATCAATGATAAGAGAGAATCACTGGCTGCCTCCTGCAGGCCCCACACTGGGGAGCGAGCCTACAACCTCAGCATATGCCCTTGACCGGAATCAAACCTGGGACCGTTTAGTCCACAGGCCACTACTCTAACCACTTAGAAAACCAGCTAGTGCTATTTTTAAATGTAATAAAATCCCAACAAAATGAATATGAAATGCAGTAAAATTTCTCTGAATGCATTTGCAAAAATAAATTAGCCAGTTGACAGAGCCTTCCACACACTCCTTGTCACCTAGGATGGCCAGTGACTTACAGGTCCACATTGGTCCTCTTCCCTCCTCACATTCCTCATTTTCTCCACTTCACTGAAGAATATTCCTTGTAACAATGATGCTTATCACCTGCTTTATTGTCTTATTTTTCCTATCCTGAAATTGCACGTCCAGCAGCTTAAAAGATTAAACCCAAGCCCAGCCCCAGCTGGGTTCACTATGTATTTGCAGGGAGATATCTACTGCTGGGTTGGGAGGAAGGAGTGTCTGTAGAAGGGGAAGATCTCGGTCCATGAGCTTCTGTGTTCAAGGTTTACCTTTCCTGATCACGTCCTCTCATCTCTACCGACTGCCCCTGTGGAACACACCGTCATGCACATTGGAAGCCTGTGTTTTAATTGTCATGAGAAGAATGTACTTCCATGTGCTTATCACCAGATTCAGTAATTATGAAACACAGCCAGTCATGTTTCATTCTTGCCCCTCACCTCCAATCCCAGCCCCTCAGATGATTTTGAAGCTGATCTTCAGCAACACATTGTTTCATCAGCCCAATTTATTACCTCTGTATTATTTCAGTGTTTATCAGTAAAAGAGGACTATTTTAAGCAAAGTCACAATATCATTATCAATCTTAAGAAATTTACAAGTAATTCCTTAAATATCCAGTGAGGATCCAGATTTCCCTGATTCACTTATAAACACGTTTTTACATTTGTTTGAATCAAACAAATGAAATCCACCATTACCGCAACAGTGAGGTGATTGTGGGGTGGGAGTGGGAGTGGAAGAAGGTGTGGGGGATAAATGGTGATGGGGAAAAATTAAGTTAAAAAAGTATAATCCTTTAAAAATACAAATAAAATCCAATTTTTAATTGATTGACTGCAGTCCTGAATCTATAAAAGCCTTCCTGCCTTTTTAATTTCTTTGTTGAAGGAATTGGGTCATTTGTCCCACAGAAGTTTCCAGAGCCCAGGTATTGCCAGTGATGCATTGCTAAGGTATCACTGGGTATGTCCCATTGACTCCCAGAATGCCTAGGAACTGATACGCCTAAGTTGTACTATACAGCAGAATGAGAGCCACATACGTAATTTTAGATTTTCTGGTAAACACTTTCAATAAAATCACATGAAATAGATTAAGTAAAATGCTATTAAAATTAATGCCATCACATATAAAGCATCGTTTCAAGTATAATTGCTGATCTTGTCCTTCTGGAAGCGTGTAGTCAGACATTTGCCAGTCAGGCTAAGAAATTCATACTTCATCCTCTGGGTAGTGGCTATCAGTTACTTCTTTAATCTAGGTAAGGACATATTTAAAGTTTTTAGCAAAGTTAATCCATTTCAGTATGGACTGAAATAAAATGGGATGTAGTGTAGGCACAGTCCAAGAAAGCATTCAGTAAGGATTTGCTGACTGGTACGTGTCATAGCCCATCGCGTTGCGAATGACACGGAAAAGCAGAGAGACATCCCGAAGCACTGAACTTGCAGTGGCAGAGAGTGAAAGAGCTGAAGATAAAGGGCAGCTGGGTGATCAGCATCCCCACTATTATACATTCAGCACCTTCAGCAACAAGAAGATGAGTTTGGTTTTTAGACTGAGAAGTAAGGACTAGGAAGAAAACTCATCCGTCCTTGTCTGTGAATGGCTGAAGCAGAGGAGAAGAGACCATTTTGGAGGGCAAAAAGTAAAAAGACAACAGATGCCACAACTCTTAAGAAAGCCCACACTTGGGATCAAAGAGAAAGGAGCCAGCTAAGAAGAAAGACAAGGAGTCAGAGAAGTAAGCAGGACGTCCACAAAGTGAGCCTGACCTCAGGAAGAAGTCCTCCGGAGGTGATGACCTCCTGTGGACATGCTGCAGAGGTGACTGTCCAGGCCTGCCTTCCAGGCCACGCCTCCCCGTTACAGAGCTGCTCTCCTGTGGCAGCGATTCAGTGTCCTTACTTTCTGACCTTTAAGAAAAGTGTTTATAATCCTCTCCACAGGTACCAGTGACACCTAGATCTGCCATTAGCAATAACTATGCCCTGGTCGGTGTTGCTCAGTGGTTGCACACTACGGGGTTGCAGGTTAAATCCCCAGTCCAGGTTGAGGTGTGCGCAGGAGGCAATCATGCTATGTGTGTCTCTCACATAGATGTTTCTCTCTCTCTCTCTCCCCCCCTTCCACTCTCCCCCCTACACCCCCCCAGAAAAGGGGGAAAAAATCCTCGGGTGAGGATTAACAAAAAATACAAACAACTTTATAACTGTTCTTAGAATAATGGCATAATTAGGGTTGTGATTTTATTCTATTTGTCTTATAAAAGTAAAAATATAATTTTCCTAGGACTCCATAAAATCTCAGTGCAATCACAGAAAAGTTAGTGTTCTCTATCTGCTGTAACACTGCCATCAAATCCCCTCAGCATGTGTCTTAGCTGTCAACTTCTAACATGCTAATAGATGGGCTTTTTATCCTTAAGTTTATGTTTTTCCCCTTCAAATCACCTTCCTCCAGACAGCAGGTGCATCAATGGCTGTGCAACTTTGGGGAGTCCCTTTAGGGAATTTCCTGTTTTTCCCTTTTACATTTCACACCCATCCCGTGCTCCCCGCCGCTGCCATCTGCTATCTCTTTTCTCCTGTTCAGCACTGGCTTCTTCACACCCCACGCCCACGCCCTTCTCCATCTCCCTCCGTCTGTCCAACAGCCCTGTACTTAGATTGCTCCAATGCTTGTACCAGGATCAGAGAGCTTTCCTTTTTTCTAAGCTCAAAGGAGAGACAGAATTTACATGGCCTTCAGCCAAGGCCTCTGTGAACCTGACAAACATAAGCAAGCACGAGGCACACAGGTGCTGATGGGAGCATTCGCTTAAACAGAACTCACACGCTTGAGGAACGACTTGGAGGTGCTCCGTTTCTGGGCATGAAACTCATACATGCATCAAGGTAAAGTCTCTCCTAGGGTACGGATTAAGTTCAATTACCCGGTGTTGCGACTATCGCAAGGGAAAATACACGCGTCTACAAGTTAAGCTCCAAATTGAAGGACAGAGCTCGAATGCCGTCAGCGGAACGGTCTCCTGCCCAGCAGTGAAGCCTGCCATCGAGGTCACCCTAGAGGTCTAGTTCTAAAAACCTAGAGAGTAAAGTGAAAAGGTTCTTGTTGCAAAGGTACCTTACTGACCTTTTTTTCAGTAAGAGGAGTATTTGCATAAACATAAAAGTTTACAAGAGCAGGATATTGAACAAATGAAATGTGCCATTGATATATCATTTACATGACCCAGACAGAATCGATCTCTTTATTTTTAAGGTTAGCACAGTGTGGGGCTGGGTAACTGACTGTTTTTGTATCTGAATATTTGACTATTTTCTCCATCTGGCTGTTTTTAATGATTTTAGAGCTAAGTCGGTACTCTGAGCAGTTTTAGAGGAAGGTTTGTATTGTTTATTTGTTTTTTTTGCAAAAATTACTGACACTATTTAAGATGATAAGGCAGAACTTAGAAGTACCCTCCACCTCACACCTTTTATTAAAAAAAAAAAAAAAGCGCCCTGCATTCTGTATCTGAAATGGTCAATTAAGCAGTGAGCAGCTCTCCTACTTCAGCGCCTCCATCAGTTCAAACCACATCCGAGGAGAGCTGAGGTGAGAGGGTTGGGACATCCCTGTAGCTACCTCGGGTGTGTGCTATGTAGATGCATGTTTTCAATGCTGATGTCTGTTACAGGATATAGAAGCCACAGAAAAGTCTCTGCAGACCCGGGGTCACCCACTTCCACCACCTGAGGTGGTGTCTCTTGAGGTGAGAATCGTAAGAAACAGAGGTAGAGACCCTATCATTGTAAATTAACGAGTGGTTATATGTGTGTATTTCAAGATGTATATATTCAGTTAAAATAAACAAGATATGAGTGATCATTATATGTCCACAGAGCCAGAGTTTGTACATAGCAGGTAACTGATGAAATCTTAATTAAAAAAAATTTTTTTCAAGTGAAAATTGTATAAAGGTCCTGTGTCTTTTCACCTAGTCCCTTAGAAACGCCTATCCTGTGAAACCCTGGCAGGCAACATGCACTAACGGTTCAGGGGCCAACATGCCAAACCCAAGTGCTTTTCCTGTTGGCTGACGTTACAAGGAGCATGCCGCTCAGCCCTTCACCAAACATTCAGCCGATGCAATTTAAATGCATTTTATGCAGCATAGTGTGGCTTTTGTCTGTTTTATTTTGCTCAGTTCAAGAACAGATTGGGAAGATGGTTGGCAAAAATAAACCATCTTTGGCATATGAATGTATTTTTGATGAAAGGGAATTTAACTACATATAGAATAGTTTGATTTGATATTTTTAATGACCTTTCTCAACTATAATTTTGCTTGCCTAACCAGGGATGAGAGGAGACTCCAATTTAAAGGCTGAGAACTTGTCCCTCAATTTTCTGTGTTCATCTAGAGTAGTAAGAAAAGCCAGTGAGAGAAAACACTGCGGTACAGACTGTGCCCTAGGCATGTCTTTTTCTTTGTTGAAGGCTCCAGAACCTAACTCAGGCCCACACAATAAGGGTTCATCTAGCCGTGAGTGGTGAGAAGCTCTCAACCGCAGGCCTCCTGGTATTTCCCTTAGCTGGTCTCACCCAGCAGGAGGACCTGTAGTTTAAGGCCCTTAGGCTGTTTCTCCGACCACATGCACTCATGCAGGGTTATGGAGGTCCCTCCCCAGTTTCAACTCTCAGAAGCCCTGGAGCTTTCTCATGCTCAGCCTGAATCATTATGTGTTCTTAATGCTGTCCACCTGGCTGACCTTCCCAAAATGACATTGCTAGTGATGACCTAATACAAAATGCCCTCCCGTGACAAGGAGCTGGGCAGTTACTTTTCTTGACCTCTTTAGGACAGTCAGCCAAGAAACCATTAAAGCTCACACACAGAATACGGTGATGCTGCAGGAGCTTCTAGAACTTGCAGACTGCTAGAGGCAGGCCAAGCACATAGCACCTCAACTTCCAACTTAGTTGAATTAAATTCTTAAATAATTTGGCTTTTTTTTTCATTGTACAAAAAAGGAAAGAAATTAAAATCTGTCATATCATGTGCTTTGTTAAAAGATACAATGCGTTTTTTTAAATGTTTTCCCCATGCAAATAAGGGGCCAATTCACCTGAATCCCTATACAGTACCATACTAGTTATATTTCAGTTCCCGACTTCATCCCAGGTCAAATATTTTTATGTTAATTTAATTTAATTTAATTTTTTAAAATATTTTATTGATTTTTTTACAGAGAGGGAGAGAGAGGGATAGAGAGTTAGAAACATCAATGAGAGAGAAACATCGATCAGCTGCCTCCTGCACACCCTCCACTGGGGATGTGCCCACAACTAAGGTACATGCCCTTGATCGGAATCCAACCTGGGACCTTTCAGTCCACAGGCTGACGCTCTATCCACTGAGCCAAACCGGGTAGGGATTTTTATGTTAATTTTAAAGCAATTCATGTTTAATCATT
Source organism: Murina feae (assembly GCA_004026665.1). Taxonomy (NCBI): domain Eukaryota; kingdom Metazoa; phylum Chordata; class Mammalia; order Chiroptera; family Vespertilionidae; genus Murina; species Murina feae. The sequence continues at coordinate 18,907 of PVJC01016157.1, read as the reverse complement.
TTATTGTAATAATTTTAGTGTGGATAATCACTTAGTAGGGGGTTTGTAACATTAAACAACAGCATTTAAGGACTGTAGCCATAAATGATAATACTGGTAATAATCACAAAGTTGGCCACAAGAGGGCGTGCAAAATCACAATAAAGTTCTGAAATCTGTAATTCTGCCAGGCTCTGGTTTTACTGAGAAATTTGAAAATTAACACTAGTAAGTAGCCAGATTTTTTTTCTAAAATTAACATAAAATATTCTGTAGAGGAAGTGCATTCTACATGTATGTGTGTACATGCACACACACATTTAAGTGAATAAACATTTAGACTATTATGAAGAGCCAAGTTCAATTGCTTGATATGTGTTTTTTTTCTTTTGCATGTTTTTTTCTCCTAGACTCTTTACTGGGCATCAGTGGAAGAATATATTCCCAAATGGGAACAGTTTCTTTTAGGAAGAGCACCATATCCTATTGGTGTTGAAAATCAAAATGAAGCAGAAAATACCATTCGGAACAAGGCACAGTGATAAGTTGTTCTCATGCGAGCTTTAAAAACGTGTTCAGTAAAGCTGAATATTAAAGAATTTGCAGGTTGTAGCAACCGAGTCTATGCTTATGCCCCATCACCTCCTCAATGACAGTAAAGACATGAGCATCTACGGGCCAGTCTCAGATTGTCCCTTAGAGACCCACTACTAGCTCAAGGTCATGAATTTGCTTTCAACCAAATCCATGCAAGTATTAGAAACTACTACTGAAAGGTAGACTGTTTAGTAAATAAATTGCTAAATTAGTGCTGTGTATGTTATTTTTTTTTAAATCATTTAGTCGTTCTCATCTAAACAGTGAGTACTAGTTGTTAGTTCTGACTACATTTTCTAGAATCCCTACTTTTCAGTTATTTTATTATGGGGACAAGGCTCACTCTTTTAGTGTCTTCTAACAAATGAAAAGACCGTGGCACTTAGCTGCTTTAGGATAGTAATATTTGTCAGAAAATAGATTCAGAGGATTTTGCTCCTTGGCGATAATCAAAGCTCTACAAGTTCTGCAGGAACAATGATTATAAAGTGTTTGGTCAGTAGCCAGTTACCTCAGCTCGGCCTCGGTTCAGGATAAGAACCTTACTAGAGCTGGGGATGGCTACTGGGTTTTGACTTGCCAACCCTGTGAGTGCAAACAGCTCCTCCCTCGTCTTTTCATCTTTAAACTTGCCCTTCCCTCTCCCTTCTATTTTCATTATTTCTGAAACATCCATAGTGCTACCAAAGCATTCTAATATTGCCATATGTTTTACTTGCCCAATGGTTTTTGCAATATTCTGCAAAAATTGTCAGAAAGCTTTGGGTCACAACCCTAAACAACTCTGAGGTTCCTCAGTGCACTGCTGCTTGCACACAAAAATTATAACTTTTCTAACTATAGAAGCAGCTCCTGCTACTGAAGGCAGTCTATGTTACCTACCGTACAATGAAGGACTGTATAGTTCAAACTGGTTTGTGTTTTCAAAGGAAGATAATAGGACAAACTAAACAAACTAGATTGAAACATCCATTGTGCCGACACGTTCCTTTGCACTACCATCTTGGAAATATCCTGTTGAGTGGGTGTTGGTGTGGATAACAATAACGTTGTTTTCATAATATGCACTGGCAGATTAGCATACTTCTCTACAGTGTTAACAGTTGTAATTAAGCACAGAGTGTCAGTCCGATGACAATTTCATCTATAGTGTCACAATACAAAATGTCACAAAATATTAGAACTGTTAGATAACTATAAAGAGTATCAGCATAAAAGCTGAAAGCCTTTAAAAATGGAAGACAGAGAAAGGAAGAAAAAAGAAAACTTGGCATAGAGACCAGAAAAATGTTATACCTCCTCAAGACTGTTCTGCCACGAAAATAAATAATTTTTCCCTTGTTGCATTACAGTTTGGTTTCTAGCCATGCAGTTGATTTAGCAGGAGAATGCAGCGCTTTCTAGCAGCTTTGAGTTGGTAAACAGACTTCGATGTAGGAGAAAGGAACATGAGGAAGTTTTTTTTTTTAACATCCAGTCTTCCCCAGCATATGTACAGAAGAAGGTGAATGAGGCAATGTGAAACTTATTTCTCTTTAGTCAAGTGGAAAAAAAAGGCTAAACATTTGTTGAGATGGTAAAATATTGTGTCAAGCAAGTAGGCACATTCCAAAATTAAACAGTGGTTGATACGTTAACGGCCTCAAATATTTGAGCGTACACTTCCTTTGGGTTTTGTAAATTAAATCACCAGTAGGTTAGATTAAAATACAAAATGAACGGCAATTTAACCATCTCAAAAATGATTCAGGTTTTTCTCCCTTAAACTAACTTGCTAAGTAGTTTTAAAGAGCGCGTGCATTTAATGTATTCTGGGTTAGGATTTAGGGCAGAAAGGAAGGTATTTCTAGGAGTGAGCTGTGTCGTCTCTCCCATTTTTAGTTAATTCTCCAAAAGCCCCAGAGATGACTCTGTTCCTGGCCCCACAGAGCATGCTCCCCTCCCCCCATTGTAGCTGTAACAGATTGCACCACATGGTGTGTTTATAAAAAAAATTCCCATAGGGACCTGGATACCCCACTAAAGGTCTTTATATTCCTCATGACAAATTAGCTTTAGACAGGGATTTCCAAACATTGTTTTCTTAAGGAGGGGAGAAATGCCAAATCTAATGTATATTTTTGTACACAATTAGTAGGAATCAGACAAGAAAAAAGAAATGTCAACTACTCATACCTCCACCCCCTAATTTAGTCCCCTTTCCATACCCTACATTGTATTTACTATTTATTCTTTATGAAAACTATGTAATTATTTTAGTAATGGGTTTTCAAAATAAAGCCTGTTTCCAGAATTTTCCACAGCCTTTCTTGGATTGCTGCTAATCTATAAATAGTCAAAGCTCATTTTCTGCTGAAACACTTCGAGTGTATGAAATTATTAAGCTATACAATGCTAAGGATCGGGAAAAGCTGCCGTTTTTCTCCAGATTTTAAAAAGTAAATTTTAACTAAGCACTAATAACAAAAGCCTGTACTCTGGACAGCCGACAGCTGGTCTCCCTGTGTGTAGGGAGCAGCATGAATGAAATACAAGGCAAACGGTTTTTCTCAGCATTGTGCACGAGGTGTTTTAACTTTTGTCAACTTAAGACTTAGATGAGGATACTCATCTTACACTTTCTTTACACTTTTGTCATTCTCCCTTTCCATCAAACAAAAAAACAACAACAAGGTGGGTATGTGGATATGTGATTAAATCAAAAGCAAACTTACTTGGAGGTCATTTTGTCACTTCTGAGATCATTGGAGACAGGGCGGGGGGGAGGCGAGGATGGGGTATGGGAAAAACCAGAGTTTGCAATCATCGGTTTAAGACAAGAGGAAGATATTAAGCTTTAAACCACCATCAGGTGAGTTTTAATGTATAAAATCTGATGCACAAGACCATGAATTCAGTTTATCTACAAAATATATCCTTTTATTTTCCTTTCTCACTCTATTAACTTGTCTTTTTACTCTAAGCCAATTCACATCCTTTTATTTTATGTTGTGAAGTCTTATTTGAAGCAAAGTCTTAAATCTCCCGAAAGAATTCCTTCCCCCTTTGTAAGAATCGCCCAAATATAATAGCTACGTGGTTGTGACACTCTTCATTTCAATAGTCTCCTCTGACCTCTCCACTTTAATTAGGTTGCCAGCCAAAGGCTCCTCTTCGGAGAAGGCAATCGCCACGCGGTGAGTTCAGCCAGGAAAAGAAATGATAGAGAATGTGGAGAAGGGAGTGAGGAGAGAAGCTGCTTTCAGGAGCTTTGAGTTGAAACAAGGGGTCTCGCTCTCTCGCTGGTAGTGTTTTTGTTTCTCTTATAATTTAGAAGTTAATCTGTCTGCATAGGAAATCTAATTCCCTGTTGCGAATAAAAGAACGGGTAGAGTTGTCTGGGGCCAACATGGGGATGTGTCAAACGTCAGCAATTAGGAGAGGGTTGGTTTGTGGATTTGACACCTGGCATTGTGACTGCCTTTCTAACTGGAACTGAGATTATACACTGACTACAGTCCAAGACGAGGTTAAATGACTCCAACAAAGACAGAGGCTAAGAAGGGTTTCCGGACATCATCTTACCTCTCAGAGCCAAGTTTCCTTGCTTGCAAGAAAAAGGACCAGGTCCTGTGCCTATAGTAATGTTTTAAAGTTCTCACTGTTTTAACAACTCTAATTTGTGTCTCGGAAAAGACAAGGACAGAAACTCTGCTGAAGTAGTGTCTCGATGGACTACAATCAAATCAATAAATAGAGCCATTGAGAGGAAACAGGGAAGTGTTCTTATTTTAGAAAGTGGTGATTTAGCATGCTTTTATCTTATTGATGGTAATTAGGTCATTTAACCTCCACTGTAAGGAAGGAATAATAGAGAATGCTTTGACCTAAGTCCAAGTTATTGATATACAAATTTTTGTGTTTTTATTTTAAATTTTTTAGACAAGTCCACTTTGGGGGCAATTCAGTCAAATGAGAGGGAGATAAAATTCTATTTATATGGTTTCTTAGTCTATCTCTATCTTGTTTCATCTCCCAATGCAACATAGTTATTTTCTATACTCTGTCTCCAGCTATTTATAAGCTCTGTAATACTTATAAAACATATCCTTGTAGTAGCATGCTCTACCCAAAACAAATACTCAGATGCACAAAAGAAGCCAATCGAAAGCCTTCTGAAATGCTCTCCAGTAAACAGAGAGGCGCTATCATTCAAGCAGCACTCATTCATTCAGCAGAGCTGAGTGACTGCCTGCAGTGGAGCAGGTGCAGTCTCAGCACCAGAAATACAGCAGTAAACAAAACACCCCCCAAAATCCATGTCCTCGTGGAATTTACATTCTGGAGGGGCAATGGGTGGATGGGATTGAAGGTAGTGATAAACAAAAGGTAATACTTAGTTTAGTAAATGGTGACGAGGTCTAATACAGTATGAAGGGCTAAATGTCTTCTCAATACAAGAAAACAAAGCTGTTTTCATAGTTTATCAGAAAATATGACTAGAACAAAGAGACTTCTTTCTGTATTCAAAAATCTTGAGGGGGGGTTTTCCACTGAGGCAGTATTACCACTGCTACTGATTTGGACACTGTGTAAGGTTAATGAATTGGTAGCTTTATGATAAAGAATGAAGAAAGAAATCCTCGCTGCTTCAACAGATATCTGTACACCAACATTCACATCAGCATGAATCACAACAGCCAAAGGTGGAAAGAACCTGGCTGAACGTGTAAATGAGATGTGGTGCACCAAAGCAAGTGAGGACAGCTATGCTTCTACCAGACAAACTACACTTTAAGCAACAAACAGTAACAAGAGACAAAGAAGGTCTTCATATAATGACTAGAGGCCCAATGCATGAAATCCGTGTAAGAGTAGTCCTTCCTTTCCTGGCTGTAGGCACTGGCTTCCCTCTGGCACCCAGAACCCTGGCTTCCCTTGCAGCCCCAGCTTTGTCTGGAACATCGTCTGGAAAGGCATCTGGAAGGACCTCCGGTCCAATTAGCATATTATGCTTTTATTATTATAGATAATGGTTGATTCATCAAGAAGATATATCCAACCCTAACCAGTTTGGCTCAGTGGATAGAGCGTTGGCCTGCAAACGGAAACGTCCCAAGTTCGATTCTGGTCAAGGGCACATGCCTGGGTTGTGGGCTTGATCCCCAGTGGGGGACTTGCAGGAGGCAGCCAATCCATGATTCTCTCTCATCATGGATGTTTCTACCTCTCTCTTCCTCTTCCTTCCTCTCTGAAATCAATGAAAATATAAAATTTTTAAAAAAGATATACCTATCAGTAGATGAGTGAATAAAAAAAGATGTGGTATATTTATAAAATGGAATACTATACAGCTGTAAAAAATGAAGGATCCATTACCCTTTGAGACAGCATGGAGGGGCCTGGAGAGTATTATGTTAAGCAAAATGCGCCACTCACAGAAAGACAAATATCACATGATCTCACTTATATGTGAAATCTAATGAACAAAATAAACTGATGAATAAAATAGGAAAAAAAATGTAACAACCACAAATATATATGTAACCAACATCAGAGCACCTAAATATATTAAGCAAATAGTAACATATCTGAAGGGAGAAATAAAAAACAATACAATAACAGTAGGGGACTTCAATAGCCTGCTTTCAGCAATGGATAGATCATCCAGGCAGAAAAGTAACAAAGAAACATTGGACTTGAGTCACATATCAGACCAGGTGAATGCAGCAGATATTTAAAGAACATTCCACCCCACAGCAGCAGAATACACATTCTCCTCAAGTGCACACAGAATATTCTCCAGGAGAGATCAGAGCACAGGCCACAAAACAGGCCTTAAAAGATTCAAAGACAGAAATCATACCAAGTATCTTTTCTAAACATAATGGAATGAAACTAGAAATCAACAAGAGAACAGCTAGAAAATTTATAAACGTGTGAACTGAACAACACACTGTTGAACAACCCATGGGTCAAAGAAGGAATCAAAACAGAAATAAAAGATATCTTGAAACAAATGAAAATAGACACACATATCCAAAACTGTGGGATGTTGCAGAAGCAGTTCTCAAAGGAAAATTTACAGGTTTCCCTCACTATCTGAAAGCACAGTGTCCCTATGAAGCCTTTCATAAATCAAAATGGCCTGCAGCAGTTCTCAACCTGTGGGTCCCGACCCCTTTGGGAGTCCAACGACCATTTCACAGGGGTCGCCTAAGACCATCCTGCTTATCAGATATTTACATTATGATTCCTAACTGTAGCAACATTACAGTTATGAAGTAGCAACGAAAATAATTTCATGGTTGGGTCACCACATGAAGAACTGTATTTAAAGGGCCAGAAGGTTGAGAGCCACTGGTTAAAGAGAAGAATACCACCTCCCCACCCCACTTCACAAAAGTTTGAATTATGTCACTTCGCTTTTACAAAAGAACTACCTTAATACTTGCTCTTGCTAATGGAAAGAAATCTCAAGAGGATTTTTGCTTTTACAAAATAAGCCATTACTGTTTTTAAAAATATATATTTTATTGATTTTTTACAGAGAGGAAGGCAGAGGGATAGAGAGTTAGAAACATCGATGAGAGAGGAACATCGACCAGCTGCCTCCTGCACACCTCCTACTGAGGATGTGCCTGCAACCAAGGTACATGCCCTTGACCGAAATCGAACCTGGGACCCTTCAGTCCACAGGCCGACGCTCTATACACTGAGCCAAACCGGTCAGGGCAAGCCATTACTGTTTTAATGTAGGTTTTTCATAGAAGTGAAGTGGTGCAAATGCAAACTTTCAGAAAGGGAGGGATTTCTAGATAGTACCAAATGCATATATTAAGATAATAGATTTCAAATAACCTAAGAGAAGAAAACTACAAGCCAAAAGTTAGCAGAAGGAATGAAATAACAAAGATTGGAACAGAAATAAATGAATTAGAGCCCTGGTAGGGTAGTTCAGTTGGTTGGAGTGTCGTCCCCATACACCAAGGCTGTGGGTCCCATCCTGTCAGGGCACATACAAAAAAAACCAACCAAGGAAGCATGAAATAGACTGATCAATCTGAGAGGGAAGGGGAGAGGGGGATGGGAAGAGATTAACCAAAGAACATACATGAATAACCCATGGACACAGATAATAGTGCAGTGAAGGCCTTGGGGGAGGGTGTGGGCAGGGGGGAGGTGGTCAATGGGGGGAAAAGGGAGGCATTTGTAATAGTTTCAACTATAAAGATACATTTAAAAATAATAATAATAAAACAGTTGCTGAAAAGAAATCAACCAATGAATGCATAACTATGTGGAATAACAAATTGATGTCTGATTTTTAGAGAGAGGAAGGGGAGAGAAAGACAATCAATTGAATGAATGAACTGGAGACCAGAAAAAAACAATAGGAAAGATCAACAAAGTTAACAACTGATTTTATCAAAAAAACAAGAAAATTGACAAACCATTAGCTAGAAGAAAAAAAAAGAAAGGAATCTCAAATAAACGAAATCAGAAATGAGACATTACAACTGATATCACAAAAATCCAGAGGGTAATAAGAAACTACTATGAACAATTATAACCAACAAATTGGATAATCTGGAGGAAAAGGATAAATTCCTAGAAATATGCAACCTACCAAAAGTGAATCATAAAGAAATAGAAAATCCGAACATACCAGTAATCAGTAAGGAAATTGAATCTGTAGTCAAAAACCTCCCAACACACACAAAAAAATCCCAGGACCAGATGGCTTCACTGGTGAATTCTACCACACATTGAAAAACTAAGATCAATTCTTCCCAAATTCTTTTGAAAAATCTAAAAGGAGAGAACATTCCCAAAGTCATTGTATGAGGCCAACATTACCATGATACCAAAGCCAGATAAAGACACTAAATGAAAACTATGGACCACTAACTCTGATGAATACAGATGCAAAAATTCTCAATAAAATATTAGCATACTGAATTTAATACCTCATTAAAAGAATGATACACCATAGTCAAATGGATTTATCTGTGGGATACAAGGATGATTCCACATATACAAATCAATAAATGTAATACACATTAATAGAATGAAAGACAAAAACCATATATTATCTCAATGACTCATAAAAAGCATTTACAAAACGTAACATCTGCTTATGATAAAAACCCTCAAGAAACTGGGTATAGAAGGAACACACCTCAACATAATAAAGCCACATATGACAAACCCACAGCTGACATACTCAATGATGAAAGACCAAAAAATTTACCTCTAAGATCAGGAACAAGACCAGAATGCCCATTCTCACTTCTCTTATTCAACATAGTACTAGAAGTCCTAGCTGAAGCAAGTAGGCAAAATAAGTTACAGGCATTTAAATTGGAAAAGAAGAAGTAAAATTACCATTATCCATAGATGATATGATCTTATATAGAGAAAATCCTAAAGAAAACACAAAAGCTATTGGAACCAATCATTGAATTCAGTAAAATTGCAGTATATAAAAATCAATATCTGGAAATCAGTTGTATTTCTATACTAACAATGAAGTATCTGAGAAAGAAATGAAAATTATTCCATTCACGATATCACCAAAAACAATAAAATAACTTAGGAATAAATTCAACAACGGAAACAAAAGGTCTAAACAATAAAAACTAAGACTTTGTTGAAAGAAACTAGAGACAAATAGAACGATAGCCCGTGTTCATAATAACAAGAATTGATATTGTTAAAATGTCCATAATACCCAAAGCTATCTATTGATTTAATGCAATCCCTGTAAAAATTCACATGGCCTTTTTTCACAAAATTAGGAAAAACAAACCTAAACTTTATATGGAACCACAAAAGACCCCAAAAGCCGAAACAATCCTGAGAAAAAACAAAACCAGAAGCATCACATTTCCTAACATCAAAATATAGTACAAAGCTATATTAAAACAGTATGGTACTAGTATAAAACTAGACACTTAGCCCAAAGGAACAGAATTGAGAACCCAGAAATAAACCCTTGTCAACTAATATTTGACAAGAGAGCCAGGAAACAATAGGAAAAGGAGTCTCTTCAACAAATTGTGTTGGAAAGACTGGAAAACCACATGTAGGAAATGGAATTGGACCCTAATCTTACAACACTCACAAAATTTAACTCAACAGGGATTAAAGACTTAAACATAAAATCTGACATGGCAAAACTCCTAGAAGAAAACATAGAGGAAAAGCTCCTTGACATTAGTTATGGCAATGCTATATTATATAATTAAAGGGTACTTTGCAAATTGACCCAAAAGGCGGAACAACCAGGAATGACTGGTCACTGTTATGTGCACTGACCACAAGGGGAAAGACGCTCAACACAGAAGCTGCCCCGTGTGGTTAGTATGCTTCCACAGGGGGAGCGCCACTCAGCCAGAAGCTGGCTCATGGCTGGTCAAGGGCAGTGGAGGTGGTGGGAGCCTCTCCCGCCTTCATGGCAGCACTGAGGATGTCCGACTAACGGCTTAGGCCCGCTCTCCCAGAGGGAGCTCCCTCTGGGAGAGCGGGCCTAAGCCGTTAGTCGGACATCCTCTGAGCACTCCCAGGCTGCCAGAGGGATGTCTGACTGCCAACTTAGGCCCGATCCCCCAGGGAGCAGGCCTAAGCCATCAGTTGGACATCCCCTGAGGGGTCCCAGACTGAGAGAGGACACAGGCTGGGCTGAGGGACACACCTCCCCCCTCACCCAGAGTGCACAAATTTTTGTGCACTGGGACTCTAGTTTTAGATATAACACCAAAAGCACAAAGGGCAAAAATTAACAAGTGGTACTATATATCAAACTAAAAAGTTTCTGCATAGCAAAAGTAAAAAAAAAAAAATCTACAAAACGAAAAGGCAGCACACATAATGGGAAAAATGTTTGTAAACCAAATATCAAATAATGGATTAATATCCAAAATATATAAAGAACTCGAACAACTTAGTAATAAAAAACACCCAAGCAATCCTATTAAAAAACGGGCAAAGGAATTGAATAGACATTTTTCCAATGGGTACATCAAAAAGTGCTTAACATCACTAATTATCAGGGAAATGCAAATCAAAATGGCTATTCTCAAGAAGACAAGAGACAAGTTTTGGGTGGGAAGGATGTGGAGAAAAGAAAACTCTTGTACATTGTTGGTGGGAATGTAAGTGTTCAGTCACTATGGAAAACAGTAGGGAGGCTCTCCCAAAATTACAACTACAATATAATCCTGCAATCCCACTTCGGAATGTATATACCCTAAATAATTGAAAACAGGATATTAAAAAGATATTTGTACTCCCACGTTCACTTCAGCATTATTCACAATAGACAAGATATGGAAATAACCCAAGTGTCTATCAACAGATAAATGGATAAAGAGCTAATGGTATATCTCTATATCTATATATACAACAAAATATTATTCAACCATAAGAAAGAAGGAAATCTTGCCATTTGTGACAACATGAATGGTCCTTGAGGATATTAAGCTTAGTTTGATAAGCCAGACGGGAAAGCCAAATATTGCATGGTATCACTTACATGTGAAATATAAAAAAGTCAAACTCATAGGAACAGTAGTATGGTGGTTACCAGGGAATGGAGGGCTGGGGAAGTTGGGGGGATATTGTTAAAGAGTGCAAACATGCAACTGGAAAATAAATAAATTCTGGAGATCGAATTCATAGCATAGTGATTATATTAAACAATTATATGCTTCAAACTTGCTAAGAGACTAGATCTTAAACGTTCTCATGTCAAAAAAGTAATGATAATTATGTGATGTATAGAGGTGGTAGTTAAAGCTATGATGGTAATCATACTGCAGTATACAAATGTATCAAATCAACATATCATACACTTTAAACTTACACAATGTTATATGTCAACTCTATCTCAATCTTTAGAATGTGGCATATACATCCAATGGAATATTACTCGGCATTTAAAAGAAAATTCCAACATAGGCTACAACATGTATGAACCTTGATGACATTACGCTAAGTGAAATAAGCAAGACAGAAAGAGACAAATACTCTATGATTCCACTTATATGAGGTACCAAATTCAGAGACATAAAGTAGAATGATGGTTGCTGGGGATGGGGAGGGATGAGGAATTAATGTTTAACGGTCACAGAGTTTCAGTTTGGGAATATGGAAAAGGTCTGAGATGGATGGTGACAATGATTCAACAAGAGTGTGAATGTGCTTAACGCCACTGAATGTACACTTAGAAAAGGTTAGAATGTTAAATGTTATGTTCTGTATATGTTGCCATAACACAAAAAATTCCCATTGAACATAACCTGAACACTTCTATGGTGTATTTGATTTAAATCTTACGTGTGACAACCAAGTGTGTATATAAGTAGGTTTATTCCTAGAAAACTTCTCTATCAATAAACAGTGCATTAAAGTCAATGTGTTGAAATTCATTTGACCACCTATCTTCTGAAAGGTTGGTATTCTGGGTGTGTTAAGTATCTACAAAACTTACAAACCTGGTCCCAGGTCTGCTGATTGCCATTCAGTTTCCTCAGTGAGTTGAATTAAACCTGTGTCACAAAACAGAACTTCCCACAATGGTAGAAATGTTCTGTATTTACTCTGTCCAATATGGCAGCCACTAACCACATGTGGCTACTGAGCACTTGAATGAAGCTAGTGCAACTAAGAAACTTAACTTTAATTTCAATTATTAACAATTTTTTAGCCCTGGCCAGTGTGGCTCCACTGATTGGAGTGTTGTCCTGTGCACTGGTCAAGGGTTAGATTCCCAGTCAGGGCACATGCCTGGTTGCGAGTTTGGTCCCTGGTTGGGAAATGTAGTGGGAGGCAGCTGACAGATGTCTCTCCTGCATCGATGTTTTTTCCCCTCTTTCTTTCCCTTTCCCTCTCTCTAGTAATCAACAACAACAAAAAAAGCATATTCTCAGGTGAGGATAAAAAATGTAAGGAGAGGAGGAGGATGAAAGATTAAAAAAAAATTTTAAGTATGTTTGAAACAACTCTTTCAACTTTAATTGTTATGCAATCTAAATAGATATCCAATGAAAATTTAGCATCCAAATGGAAATATGCTATAAGTGTAAAGTACACACTGGATTTTAAAGGCAGTATGACAAAATAATATAGTTTATTAATAATTTTGCATTGTTCACATATTAAAATATTTTCAATATATTAAATATATTAATTTAAATTATTTCTGTTTACTTTTTCTAAAGAAGCTATTAAAAATTCAAAATTACAGCCCTGGCCAGTTTGGCTCAGTGGATGGAGCATCAGCCTGAGGACTGAAGGGTCCCAGGTTTGATTCCGGCCAAGGGCATGTACTTTGGTTGTGGGCACATCCCCAGTAGGAGGTGTGCAAGAGGCAGCTGATGAATGTTTCTCTCCCATCGATGTTTCTAACTCTCTGTCCCTCTTCCTTCCTCTCTGTAAAAAATCAATAAAAAATATTTTTAAAAATTCAAAATTACATATATTTAATTGAGCAGCCTAGAAAACCAATTAAACAAGACAACCAATCCTAAGAGCCCTTGTAATTCTCTGAAACAATAACTTTTACTAACATTTTTTAAAAATCTACTCTAATATTTAGCAATGAAGACTATAATTACTGAATTTGGGGGGATACTTAAGGTTAAAGAGTTAATTGACATTTCCATACTTTACTTCCCACATAATACTTCAGAAGGTAAATGAAAGTTTAGAATATTGTTTTGACTTCAGAGTTCTATTTATTTTTAAATGTAACCATTGATGACACTTTATTCTTTTTTACACGTTTTTATTTATTTTAGAGAGAGAGGAAAGGAGAGAGAGAAACATCAATGTCAGAGATCAACTGGTTCTCCTGCATGCACCCCCACCAGGGATCAAGGCCTTCACCTGGTCATGTGCCCTGACCAGAAGTTGAACCAGCCATCTTTTGGTGCTTGGGCAATGCTCAGCTAACTGGGCCACACTGGCTAGGGATCAGAGCTGTAGTTACATGTGTGTTTATTTTTAGACTCCAAAGTTCAAGTCCAATGCCTAGGGGATATTGGATACTCAATAAATACTTTTGGATGAATATTAAAACTAGGACTTGCATTTTGACCAGACTCTTAATTAAAGCACATTTGGTAAGAACACTTACTAAAGATGAAACAGTATGAGGCCGCAAGCCAGATAAAGTAATTTGGCACTCAGTACAAGATAAAAAGAAGCTGGATACTGAGATAAAAGGTTTGATTTTCCTCAAAGGACCTTGATAATCATTGGAAGCAATATTAATACCCATAATAAAGCATCTTTACAGGAAAAGCACATTATCAATACTTTATAGGTAAAGGACATTACCAATACTATCAATCATCCTCTTATGGATGGAGAAATGGAAGCAGTGTGACATTAGTGACACCAGGGGCTCCCCTCTTGTACCTAAACTCAGCATTCTTAGTTTCTGCTTCTTCCCTATTGCCCCTGCCACACCAACACATTCTGCAGAGAAACCGCAGAGAAGCAATTACCAGTTAAAATTAGGTTGAAAGAAAACACTGCTTTCATGCAGCATGTATTTTAACTTCATAAACTTAATAGGCTGAGTCCAAACTGGAATTGACATTGTCACTTGCTAGCAAAAGGCTGTGAGCAAAAACCTCTGTATTAGCCTTCATTCAAAATTCACTTTGTTTTTCAGCAGATACACCAGGTTCTTGAAGTGCTCTGTTCTACTGTTATTGGTGATACCAATGTCATGAGAAATGGCATCATTTATACAGTTGCTCGCTCATCTAATGGGATGTATTTTCTTTATTCCCAACATGATCATCAAATTCAGACTCTCCTCTAATTATAACATAACTTCCTTTCACTCAGCGGTTCTCAACCTGTGGGTCGCGACCCCTTTGGGAGTGGAACAACCCTTTCACAGGGGTCGCCTAAGACCATCCTGCATATCAGATATTTACATTATGATTCATAACAGTAGTAACATTACAGTTGTGAAGTAGCAACGAAAATAATTTTATGGTTGGATCACAACATGAGGAACTGTATTTATAGGGACAGAAGGTTGAGAACCACTGCTTAACCTCTTCCTCTCTTTTCAAATTGTATCAGAAGTGAAGTTCAATAAATATTAGTGAGACCCAGAATGCACTAGAAATTATGGATAGAGGTAAACAACATGGTTGCCTCAGAGTCTCTTGTCTATCAGGGATTCAGCTGTATATAGAGGTGAAGTAGAGTGTTATAAAAAGACCAAGACAGGACTTCTAACACAGCCAAGGAAGTGGGGGTGATGAGCATGAGGAGGTAAGAAATCTGGGGGAGAGAAAGGGAAACAGTGCTAATTTAAATAGCTCTGAGGGGAGGAATAGAAATTAGCCAAGGAACTTCCAATTTCAAGACAGCAGAAAAGCAATACTGACAACTCTCACGACACTCAACACTTACAAATGAGGGGCATCTCTACCTCCTCACCTCCGATTTTCTCTCCAACGCTCTCTACTGAGACTGCTCAAATGGAGGTCACCAATGTCATCTATCTCACTAAGTCCAAAGTGTGTCCTAAGCAATACCTTTCTCAACCTGTTGGCAGCATACAACACAATGAGCCTCTCCCTCATTCTTGAAACGCTTTTGCCCTTGGTTTCCAGAGCCCTGGCACTTCTTGTCTTCTGGTTCCTCTTCCATGTCCCCGACTCCCAGATATTGCAGTGGCCCTTGGCTCAGCCTCTGACCCTATTTCCTTCTCTGGCTACTCCCTCATGGATATCATCTGGTGCATGGTGTGAAATATGACCCCTAAGAAGACAACCCCCAGGTATATATTCTCAGTTCTAATTTTTCCCTTGGGCTGAACACCGACCCAATACTTGGATATCTAATAAGCATCTCAAATTTAACATGTCCAATACAAAGCTCTTGACTTTCTCCCTCAAACCTACCCTCACCCACAATGTTCTCCATCTTTGTAAGTGCCATCACTACCCCTCCAGTAGCTCAGGTCAAAATCTTGGAGTCACCCCCAAATCTTTTCCCCCCTCTACCATGCATATAACCCATCAGCAAGTCATGCTGGCTCCACCTTCAGAATATGTCCCATATCGCACTATTCCTCACCTTGATCACCATGATCCTGGAGATCCTTGTCTGGTCAACTGCTATACTCCTGTGACTGTTCTCCATACTTCCACCCTGTCCCACTTTTCACTGCAGAGCACCTAGAATCATGTAAAAGACACTTTACTGCCCATGAACCTCAAAAGCTTCCCATTACCCTTGGAATAAAATAAAGAATCTTGATCATGGCCTTCAAAGGCCTTCATGATCTGGGATCCTGGCCCCCTTTTCAACGTCATTTCCTACACCACTGAGCTCCAGACACACCAACTTTCTTCCTGTTTCTCACTTTTGCCTCAGTGCTTTTATACTCGCCAATCTATCTCCTCAGAAGACTCTTCTCTCCCTCCCTTCATTCAGGTCTCTGCTTCAATCTCACCTCTCAGTAGAGGCCTTCCATGACCACCTTGGCTAAAATAAGACACTTCCTCCCTTATGCCCCAGGACCTCTATCATCATATCTGCTTTATCTGTACAGTACATGACATTGCACTAAGTACCACGTATTAACTTGCTGTCCATTTTCCCACGGAAATGCAAGCTCCATGATGGCAGAAACTTTGTCTTGTCACCACCATACTATTGACACCTCTCACAGTGCACTTGGTGAATATACTAGTATTTTGAATAAATTAAAAGATAAGTTAGTACCTAGATAGCCCTGCTCAAAAACAAGGGGAGAAACCAGCAAAGAGCCAGAAACAATGAGAGCAGAGAAGCCACAACAGTGAACCAAGGCCCAGACAAGAAGCAGGCAGAGAGGACTGTCAGGCGCAAGCGCTTCACAGAAAGTAACTACAACCGGCCAAGGTAAGAAACGACACTAGATCTCCACAATGACCAGGGGAATACGAATGAGACCAAGATGCCATTTCTCACCCATCAAATTGGAAAAAGCAACCAAGTGTGTTATCATTCAGTGTCAGTAAAGATACAGGAGAAATGTCCTCTCGTATACTGCTGGTGGGAATGTGAATAGTTGAAGCTACTTTGCAGGGCAATTTTAAAACATTAAATGTATTGGGGTTAATAGGATCAAGTATACATTTCTATGACACATGATCTGAATATTGCATTGTGTGCCCACCACCCAAAGTCAAACCATCTTCCATCACCATATATTCGGCTCCCTTTATCCTTTATTATCCCACACCCCCCTTCCCTCTGGTAAACACCATATTGTTGTTCATGTCTGAGTTTTAGTTTTATACTAGAGGCCTGGTGCACAAAAATTTGCGCACTTGGGGGGGGGGGAGCTCCCTCGGCCAGGTCTGTGCCCTCTCACAGTCTGGGACCCCTTGGGGGATGTCCACCTGCTGGCTTATGCCCGCTCCCCAGGGAAGTGGGCCTAAGCAGGCAGTCAGACATCCCTCTGGCAGACCAAGAGCCCTCAGAGGATGTCCACTTGCCAGCAGGGAGCAGGCCTAAGCTGCAGTTGGACATCCTTAGCGCTGCTGAGGAGGCAGGAGAGGCTCCCCCCCCACCACCACCACCACCACCGCTGTATTGGCAGCTGTCAGCCTGGTTTGTGGCTGAGCAGAGCTCCCCCTGTGGGGACGCACTGACCACCAGGGGGCAGCTCCTGCATTGAGCATCTGCCCCTGGTGGTCAGTGTGTGTCACAGAGACCAGTAATTCCCAGTGGTTCTGCTCTTAGGTTCAATTTGCATATTACCCTTTTTTTATATAGGATTCCACATATGAATGAAATCATATGGTCTTAGCTTTTTCTGACATTTTGCTTAGCATAATATTCTCAAGGTCCGTCCATGTTGTCACAAATGGCAACAGTTCATATTTTCTTATGGCAGAGAAGTAATTCATTGTATATGTGCACCACATCTGTATTCACTCCTCTCTCAAAGGACACTTTGGTGGTCTCGATGTCCTGGCCACTGTAAATAATGTGGCAATGATCATAGGGGTGCATATATCTTTGCAAATAAATGTTTTTGAGATCTTGGGGTAGGTACCCAGAAGAAGGATTGCTGGGTCATATGCTAACTCTATTCTTAATTTTTTGAGGAGCTGCAATAGTGTTTTCTATAGTGGCTGTACCAGTTTACATTTTCACCAGCAGCAAATGAGGGTTCCTTTTTCTCCGTAATCTCGCCAACACTTGTTATTACTTGTTTTGTTGGTAATAGCCATTCTAATAAGGGCGAAGTGATATCTCATTGTAGTTTTGATTTGCATTTCCCTAGTAGCTAGTAAAATTGAGCTTCTTTTCATATATCTATTGGCCATTTGTATGTCTTCATGTGAGAGGTTTCTGTTCAGGTATTCTGTCCACTTTTTAACTGGATTGTTTGCTTTTTGGTGTTGAGTTGTATGAGTTCTTTATATATTTTGTATATTAACCCCTTGTTGGAGCTGTTGTTTGCATCTATAGAAACTGACCATCTACAAGAAGAAAAATTTGCTCCTGAGTCCCTCCACAAAAACTTGTCAGTGCCCTCAGCAGTGGCTCTCAGAATGTTTTTGACAAAAACCCACATTAAGAAATCTATTTCAAGAGGAACCAAGATGGCAGCATGAGGTATATACCTAAATGCACAGCCTCCACACCTATATTATAGAAATACAACCATACAGATAAACGGCCATCCTCCAGAACCAGGGGAGGGGAACCGTTACACCTAGAAAGCAAGAGGAGTGCTCTGAGACTGAACAGAAGCTCCTGGCGCCCAAGGTACGGACGCGAAACGGAGGCGGCGGCGCAGCGGGGCAGATGAAAGGAAGCGGCAGCAGCGATTGGGTCCGCGGCTCAGAAGATTATAAACTCCCGGGTTGCACTGAATGCAACGCGGGCTGTAGGGCAACGGGGCAGTGAAAGACCAGTGGTGTTCTAGGAGTGCTATTCGCAGCTATCACTTACGCGGAGACTCCGGGACTGAGAACCATGCGTAGACCCCAGGATTTGGAAAAGCCAAACCTGAAAGAAACTGCGGCATTCACAGAGGGGACACCATTGTGAGTCACTCCACCCCGGGTGATTCTGAGACCCCGCCCCACCCCACCTACAACCCTGCCCAAGCTGTGTGCCTGCCTGCCTGCAGCACAACCTAAGGGTCTGCAGCTGAGACAGAACTCCAATAGATCCAAACTCCAAACAACGAGGAGAAAGGCCTGCAGGTCATTTCCCCCCAGTGATACCTCCCAGTGATAACTACAACAAGACTGTGCACCCAGCTTTCAAAGGCATACAACAAGAGTAGCCACCCCAGGTGATTGGGGAGGCT
>PVJC01016156.1:0-34078 GCA_004026665.1 Murina feae | reverse complement strand
TATATTAAATTCATGAAGAGAAGTAGTGAATTACATAATTCTTGTAAACAAAGGCACTTTAATAAGATTTAGGAGTATAATATTTCAGAAATTAGTTGGAAAAAAACATTCATTGCTAAACAAAAATATAAATCATACTTTTATAAAATGATCACCAAAATAAAAATAAAGTTTATATTAAAATAATTAAAAAAACAGAAATCAAACAAAATAGATAGGTATGTGTGAGACCAGGCAACTAGGTTCATTCTTGTCATACAATGGTGTGCATGCAAGAAATTTCTGAAACACAGGATAGGAATATCTGTCCTGACTAGTAAAATAAGAATTTTAGGGGGATTTAGGCAGGTTTAGGAAATTTTAAAAAATTAAAGAGGTCTATGGAAAAAAACAGGGCTACAGTGGGAGAAGTTACATTTCCATAAGACAAGGAAGCAGCAACAATTACATTTCCATAAGATAAGGACACTGGGAGTAATAAAAGGTCTATATTTACAAAATAAAGGAGGAGGAAGAAAGCCCAGAGGGAATAGGAGAACAATGAGGGAGGAGGGCCCCACATGTTCCATGTCAGGTGTCAGGTTTTTACCTTTGAGCTCAAGCTTCTGTAGTGACCAAATTAAATGGGGATAGTGGCCCATCAGAAGGGATATAGATGCACAGGAAATTGCAGCCTTTATAAACTGTGGAAGAAGGAAGGGACTGGGTGGGACTCTTTCCCCATTCCCACATGGAAATCTGTGCTGTGAGATTTTTTTTCCCCTTCCCCACATGGGAAATCTGTATCCACCTTTGCTATACCATCTTCCATTCGTGGATTCATTTTTCAACTCTGAGGGACAAAGAACCCAGGAACCATCCTGCCTAGGGGAACACGTATTCCAGTCCAAATAGCCCATATCACTAGAAGAGAGTTTATTATGGGCTGATGAAACAATGTTCTGGATTGATAAAATGCTCTTTGAAATCAAGATAACAAAAAAGTATGCCATGGCTTGAATTATGGGCATTGGAATTATGAGAACTGTACATAGTTCTGACCTCAGAATGAGGTTCCCTTGCGGGGCCAGTGACTCCAACTCTCTGAATCTCATTTTCTAAAATCTATAAAACATTGACATAATATATATCATGAAATTGTTGTGACTATTAAGTAAAAGCAGCAGTTATCATCATTTCTGGCTCAACAGATGGAAGCTCTTGGTGGAATAAAATTCATCCTTTATGTCTATGAATTCTGTATTCCATAAAAACTTCTGAATATAGCCTCCAAGAAAAAGTGAAAGCAAAAAAGACAATTTAGAAGTGTGTGCAGCACAAAAAAAAAGAGGAAATAACTAGTTATAAATGTTTTGCTTAGTTTAATTATTTATACAAATCCATCACCATCCCACCCTCATTTTCTTCATTCTGAAACATCACTCCTTCTAGTAACATATTTCTGTGTAATGTATGTATATATATAATAAAAGAGTAATATGCAAATTGACCATTACCCGAGACACCTAGCCACGCCCACCAGCCAATCAGAGCGGCTATATGCAAATTAACCCAGCCAAGATGGAGGCTGGCAGCCATGGAGCTAGAGCAAACCAGAGGCTTCTGTGGCAACTGCCTGCCTAGGCTGGCTGAGCCTCTGCTCACGGTAACAATGTTTCAGTTATAGAAGCCACGGAGCTGAAACAAACAGGAGGCTTCCTTACATGCCTAGGCCTCAGCTTAAAGCAACAGTGTTTCAATTATCTAAACTAATAAAAGCGTAATATTGAAATTGACCGTTTCTTTGGGAAGCAAAGCCACGCCCACCAGCCAATCAGAGCAGCTGTATGCAAATTAACCCAACCAAGATAGAGGCTGGCAGGGCGGCTCTGCACTGGGAGCCTCTGCAGCCGGCACAGCTGTGCCAGGCGTGTCTGCTCAGTGTGGGGGAGGGGGTTCCTGCCTGAGGCCTCCTCAGGGCATCCAGGAGCGCCCGTCCAGGGTCCGCTGTCTGGCTCTGCCCCGGGGGCCTCATCCGGGTGTGTGGGAGCACCTGTCCAGGGTCTGCTGCTTTCGTCTGCCCTCCGGGGGCCTCCACAGGGCGTGTGGGAGCGTCTACTGCACAGTGCGGAGAATCTGAAGCCAGTCTGCTGTCTGGCTCCATGCCGGGTGTGTTCATTCAGCAGCAGGGCCCCACCGAGGGATCCTGCACCAGCGTCCGCCCCTGGCTCACCACCCAGCTCTGCGCCAGGTGTGTCCCCTCAGCGGTGGGGGCCCACCAGGCGTGTGGGGTCGTGAGCCCTCCAGTGGGAAATGTCCAGGCCTGCACTCACCAGCCCTCCCAACCCCCAGTGCACGAACCCTGAAGGGGCTGTGGGCAGTCTAAAAATGGCCCTCAGCCCCTCACCCAGGCTGGCCAGGCAGGCCAGCAGGTGGATCTCACCCCCCAGGTGCCCCAGACTACAAGAGGGCACAGGCGGGGCTGAGGGAACCTTCCCCCTCCCCCCCCCGCCGAGTGCACAAATTTTTGTGCACCGGGTCCCTAGTGTATATATAAAAGCCTAAGCAATCAAATGATTGCACAACCGGTCAACTGGTTGCTATGACATGCACTGACCACCAGTGGACAGATGCTCAATGCAGAAGCTACTCCTTTGTGGTCAGTGCACTCCCACAGCCAACCTGCTGAGACCAGCCAACCTCCCACCATCCCTTCCCCAAGCCAACCTGCCCCAATCAGCCCCGATCAAGACTGGGCAAGAGGGCCCTGAAGGGCCCAAATTGCTGGCCAGGCTAAGGGATCCCATCTGTGCACAAATTCATGCACAAGGTTTCTAGTATTAAATAACTGAAAATCAGAGATAATGACCGAATCAAATGAATAACACTGGAGAAATACGTTTGAATCATGTTTTTCACTCCAAGGAAGTGTCAGGAATATAAACATCAGTTTATATGTCCCTGTTGAGTTTCATGAAAATGCACATATTTGCATACATTTGCATGATAGATGTTTGTTAATTTCTCAGTTTCCCTTGTGCATCAGCATAATGAAGTTGTTGCTCACTTGACTTGTCTTTTTCTTTATTTTTTTGACTATCATTTTATGCTCCTTTGATAAGGTCATTCTGTGAGGTCTCAATTTGAGTAAGAAAAACAGGGTTTTGTGTGTTTTGATGAAATGAATAACACTGAAGTAAAAAAAAAGTCACATTGCAGTGAATACATATTTTTCATTCTAAAGATTGTTACATTCCTACCTCAATAATCATATGAATCTATATAATTATACTAGATGCCCAATGCATGAAGATTCATGCAAGAATAGGCCTGCACTGGCTTCCCTCCAGCACCTGGGACCTGGGCCTTTGCTAAGGCTGGATCTACCTTCTACCTTCGCTCCGGCCCTCCCTCCCTCCTGTAGCTCCCTCCATCCCCCACCCACACCCTCCCTCACAGCAGGCATCCCACCCAGCCCTGGGCTGTTCCACACCTGTGCACACCCACTGCCTGGAGGCAAGGGGTGGCCAGGACAGGGCGAACACCTTTGTTGTCGCCATGGTGATGATGCAAGTGTCTCAGCCTAGCCGCCATCTTTGTCCCATCAATTTGCATATTCCCTTTTCATTGGCTGTGGGTGCCACCATCTTTGTCATGGAGTGATGGTTAATTTGCACATTTCATCTTTACTAGATAGGATGTCAACTTCAGTGTGAATAAATAACATCTTTCTTAAAGATTTTTGTGAGGATTAATAAGATATTTATGTAAATGCATAGGTTTTTTGTGCAAAAGCTACCACTACGAAATACATATTATTTTAATTTTTATTTCAGATTTTTTAAGGAATATAGGTATATGTGAGAATTCATGCCAAAATTGTTTCATTTGTAGCAGAAATATTGTTTATGTATAGTCACATAAAATTCTATATTTATCATTTTTTTAGGTTCCAAAAGTTTTAAGTACCCAAATCACTATCAAGACCAAAAAGATTAAAAAAGAATAAAATGATGAGAGTCTAGATGTGATGACTAGAAGTTTTCAAGATTTAATTTTTTCTACAGGCATATGTAACTTGTTTTGTCCACGTAAGTAGTTTTCATTAATATTAAAACACACAACAAAGCTTTCTCTGGCATTTTGACTGAGCTCACTGAATCAATTTCCCACAGAAGTTAGCCAGCCATGTTATACTTCTATGTCATATTCCTCAATTCTACCAATAAGTATTAGTATCAAAATAATTTAAATGATTCATTGTATCACTGACAAAAACAAAAATATTACAATTTGGTTTTTAACATATAATTCTTTCATTGTTCTTTTTTGTAAACATATGTACCTCCAGTCAAGCTAACTTATTTTCATTTTAACCAAAGAGAAAAAAATCAAAAGTCAATTAAATACTCTTTCTCATATATATATATATATATTGGGAGCCTGGTGCACAATATATTGTGCACTCGGGGGGTCCCTCAGCCCGGCCTGTACCTGCTCAACCTGCGGCCCACCACGCCCACCTCACACACCTCACCTGCCCATGGCACCCCACCCACCCCACACTCCCTGGCCCGTCACCTGCTCCACATGCCCTGCTCACCCTGCCGCCTGCACTGCACTTGCCTCCACAGTTACGCTGCCGTCCTCCATCTTGGCTGAGTTAATTTGCATACAGCCACTCTGATTGGCTGGTGGGCATGGCTTAGGTGTCCCATAGAAATGGTCAATTTCAATATTACTCTTTTATTAGAGTAGATACTAGAGGCTCAGTGCATGAAATTCACACATGGGTAGGATCCCTATCAGCTGCCTGCTACTGGCTGGGACCTCCCTTCCCCTGGCCACCAGCTGGGGTAGGGTCAGCTGTGGGAAAGGGCCACGGACAGTTGGCCGGCCAGCCCCGGCCTCTGGTCTAACTCCCAGTCAAACTCCCAGTCAAGGGGACAATTTACATATTAGGGTTTTATTATATAGGTTATATTTTTTATTGATTTCAGAGGAAGGGAGAGGCAGAGAGAGAGAAAGAAATATCAATGATGAAAGAATCATTGATTGGCTGCCTCCTACATGCCCACTACAGGGAATCAAGCCAGCAACCCAGGCGTGTGCCCCTAACCAGAATTGAGCCTGGGACCCTTCAGTCACAGGCCAAAGCTCTATTTACTGAGTCAAAGCAACTAGGGCTCTCTCTATAGATAGATAGATAGATGATAGATAGATAGATAGATAGATAGATAGATAGATAGATAGATATAGATATAGATATAGATATAGTTTTAGATATAGGTATATGTATATATATAGATATATACATGCATATATATATTAAAGAGAGAATACTTAAAGCAGAAAAATTACTTAATAAAAAACAGTCTTAATTTTTTTTAATTGAGAGAAAAGGGAAGAAAATAAGATACCCTTAAAATTTTCCAAACTGTAGGTTTCAACCCACTAGTGACTGCTATAATTAAATTTAATGGATCTCAACTAGAACATTTTCCCCAAAATAAAATAAAATAAAACAAAATGAAGCAAATTAAAATCTACACTAATAAAAGAGAAAGATGCAAATTGACTGTGCCTTCATGATGCCCACCAGCCAATCAGGAGTGAGTATGCAAATTAACCCAACAAAGATGGCAGGTTAATTTGCAAATTCAGGTGCCAAGCAGCCAGGGACAAGGCAGGATGCTTGTGTCATCACCATGGCGATGACACGGGCATTCTGCACTGCCCCAGCTGCTCCAGGTCTCTGGGCAGCATGGGAAGGCGGAAAGGCAGCTATGGGCCAGAATGAAGGCAGAAAGGCAGCTCTGGGCCAGAGCAAAGGTAGTGCTAGTGGCCAGGGGAAGGAAGGCCCATTCTTGTATGAAACTTAGTGCATCAAGCCTCTAGTATAAAATATCAGGGAGATCACAATACTGTTTCATGAGACATTTGTATTATCGTGTGTGTGTGTGTGTGTGTGTGTGTATGTGTTTCTGGATTCTGAGGGAGGAAATGTATTTCTTATTGTGAATTGTTATAAAATTAAAAAAAACCTAAATTCTATTTAGTAACTGAAAATGCTGTGCTAAAGAGGATAACAGAAAAATAAAAGAATGGATGTTGCAAATAATTGCTCTACTAATTATGTTATAATTTCTAAAGATAAGCTTTAGAGACAAATATGAGACACTGAATTTTTAACTTTAATTTCACTCATAAAATAGAACATGGAACAGATTGGTCTCACTCTTTTTAAGGTCCCTGTTTAGTAAAGCAAAATAGCTTACAATAGTCTCAGAAATCATCAATAGCAAACCCAGTCAGTCAATGATTCTGACAATGTGTCTGGCTTGACTATCAATGAACAATGATTATTAGGATAACTAAAATCAAATATTTTCAAAGCTTCAAGAGTAGAAAGGTTTTAAGGTAGACATTACTTACACACATCTAGTAGACATCAAGGTGGTAAAATCATGCTCATACGTTAAAATAAATTGCTAAACAACAGTGAGTTCCAGCACATGGAAAACAAATACAGTGTCTAGACACAAATTAGGTATAACATGATAACAACTGCAAAAATGTTTAAGTGCAAAATGCTTGCATAGCCTCAGTGTATGACGTATATGTGTATTTTGCGATATTAATACTGCAACATAAAAATATTTCTTGGATCTCTTTTATTCTTTCCAAATTTATAATATTTTGGCAACATTCTTCATCCACAGAAGATACAATTTCCTAATCTGTCTATGGCTTTGATGGTAATTAGAATGTTACTGTGCAGCCTCATCTATCACTGAACCCAACTCTTGCTTACTGTCCGTTGGGCATTTCCCACTCACTTTCTTTGTATACTGTCTGGGAGGCTCTTTTTCCACTTCTCTGTCAACATCTTCCTTATTCTTTAGGTTGTAATTTAAACTAATCCCTCTCTACTTTCTCCTAGAGAGCTTTCTTTTCATTAGACTTTTTTTCTGTGTTTACATTTCTTTCCCAATAATCTCTCTATATATAAAGAGCCAGGGGCCATCACAACTGAACAGATGACTGAACACAGGACCAAACAGGCTGAGTGGGGTCACAAGGCCATCAGTGGGGTTGGTGAGGGATAACCAAACAACTGAACAGCAGGCCATGTGGGGCGACCAGGCCAGCAAGGGTGTTAGTGAGGGATAACCAAGCTGGCAGAGGGGGACGGTTGGGGGCAATTAGGCTAGCAGTGGGGGCAGTTGGATGTGACCAGGCCAGCTGGGGGGATAGTTGGCAGTGACCAGGCCAGCAGAGGAGGGCTGTAAGGGGCAACCAGGCTGACAGGGGAGCCAGTAGGGGAGATCAGGCAGGCAGGCAGGCGAGCAGTTAAAAGTCAGCAGTCCCAGATTGTGAGCGGGATGTCTGACTGCCAGTTTAGGCCTGATCCTGAAGGCAATTGGACATCCCCCAAGGGGTCCTGTATTGGTGCAGGCTGGGCTGAAGGACCCTTCCCATGCACGAATTTTATGCACTGGGCTTCTACTAGATTATAAATTCCTTAAAGGTAAGTTTGTCATAATCATCTTTAGTTGATATCATGCATTGAACATATTTGATATTCTACAAGTTTTTGTGAAGAGTAATGAAGGAATGAATAAATGAATAATATATGCAGAACTCTTAAATGAACTTTTAAAATGGCATTATCAAGTATTTTCCATTTGATGATTACATTTAGAATAAGGAATATGAGTCACCTTAACATTTGACAGCCTCCAGAATGGGAAAATTGCTGCAAAACATTTATCAATAATCTAAGCAATATTAGCATAATGAAAAAGGGCTGCTGTGGGGCACAATATCAATGAATTACATACCATTTACTTAGAATATCAGCTTTGACGTAACACATCAGTATACCTTTCATATTCTGGTGCCTTTCTATAACATTTTAAGCATTAAAATGAATAAATCACAGCAACTTCCGACATTCAATTTGGAAATAGTCTTAAAAGCAGATGTCGAATGTTGTCATAGTAACTCACTGGTGCTGCAAAAGTCACGGTGTCAAAATAAAGAATGAAATGGCTGATAGTGTCCCATTCATTTCTGGAAAACGGATTTTTAATTGTGTCTTTTAGATTGCAAAGTGTAGTTGCTTACTAAGAAAGCATTCAATTAGGTTTTTAAATTCTATTGAGAAGTTTCTAGAATACTGTTTTTCCAGTTTTATCTCCATTTACACCTTTTATATGCCTCATAACACAGATTATACACTGTTTATGTCTTGATGTTTCCCATATTCATTTTACAAAAATCAGTTAAATATTTGCAAATTTTTTTTACATTTTTTTGACACTTCGCTTCTTGGTCAAATTAATTGGTACTCAAACATATATCTTTAGCAAGAAAAGCAATTTTAAAATAATATAATTATATTTTTGCTCTGGGAAATTAGTTATTTCTGTTTTGTTATGTATATAGGGTGCCATGATATACAGTTCTAGGTAATCTTTATCCTGTATGGAGGAAAGAAAGGACAGCTGACCATTTTAACAAAAATTAGAAACGGCTATGCAAGTTAAAATAAAAGTAAAAAAATTTGCCATTAAAGAAAACAAAACAATCTTTCACAAAATCAGAATACAGAGAAAAGATTATTATAGCCTAGGGTAGAGATATCTGGGCTTATCTGATTAATCAGCATCATTATAGTTTGGAGTGAAAAGGAAGGAGCAATGAATGGTATAGGGATTTTTTAAATTAAGTTTTTTAATTATTCTTAAAAGAATAGAAAGTGAAAGTTTATGTCTTCCTTCACATTACCTTGGAGTGAGATTTTTATCAGTTCTCCAAGCTAAGCGAAATCTAATCTGTTCATTAATTTCCTGGGACCTGGCTAAAAAAGGTTGCCTGGGTAGCAAGCAGGCAATGCAATTGATAGCAAATACTTTTATGCTGAGTCAGTTTTCACATTTTAGTGAAGGATTCTGATACCATTGTTTCTAAAAGGAAACTACATATTGGCCTAAGAATAGCATATTTCTTTGCTACCTTTCTGAAGTGACTAATAGAATGTTAATTAACTTGGTTAAGTTTCACTAACATACTAAGTTGACACTGGGCTGAAACTTAGTGTTTATAAAATCTTGTAGAACAAGCACAATTTAAAAAAGGTTTTTATAATGTTTTTTTTTAATATTATTAAAGCAAAAAAAAAGTTTACATACATATGAAGCCTTTAGGAACTATCTCAGAAAAATTGGAATGTAATACCATCTTAAATATATAACTAAAGCTGTTTCCAAAAGGTTAAAGTCATGGTAAAAAGATTTGCTTTTCATTATATTTTCTAAAATAAAAATAATGACGGCTGAAAATGAGACTACCTCAAGTTGAAACCTTCTGCATCTCTAAAATAAGGACAATAATTGTGACAGACTATTCATTATATTCTGTGCCAGCAAAAAAACTAAAGATGCTGCCAGTTAAAAAATAATTTATCATTTAGAATAATTTTATATTTATCAGACTAGCTTTTTAGACCTGATCAAACATCAACTTTTCACATGACTTTTATGCATGGATAAAATGAAGAAATGCAACATAGATAAATTAGTCAACTTCATCACTTTGAGCATCTGACTACTCTGAATCACCTTTTGATTTAGAATTCATGTCCATTTGCCTTGTTCCACACATTCTCCAGGTCATGCTAAAGACTGGGGAGTTGGGATTTCTTCACATGGCACATAAAAGAACCAAAAGACATCAGTGCTTGATTCTCACACTGGCTTAGATGTTACAGACAGCCAATCTACTTTTAATTCTTGTTCCAGGAGAATTATTTAAAATTTCTATATCACATCTTGTTTCTTTCTAATACCATCACCTTTGGTACCTAGATTTTAGAAGAGTGCTCCACTATTGTTTCTGAGGTTTTCCTTCAAACTTCTGACACGGAACAGAAGGTGTTTGCAATGGCAGCACGAATGCACAGGCAATGACGTCCACAGCAGAGATAACAAAAACCATGCCACATCATGACTGTGAAGTACATCAGACAGCATTTCAGATTAAAGTGTGAGCATCAAAGTGTGTCTTAGAATTGATGAACTGCTGCTGTGCTTATCGCCTGGGCTGTATTAAAAAGATGGATGTATATCTGATGTGCATAAAATAGGTGAGCGCTCCTGTCATTTCTCACTTTATCAGTTATCATGTTAACACAGATCTCTATGCATTATTTTACACCTTCATGGGGATTATGGGGTATGCGTACTTAGGTCTAACTTAGTATTAACTGAATTGTCTGTCTCTCATGGAAAAAAATGAAAAATATTTCAAAACAACTTCAAAATTAATTTAGTTATTGATTGTTTTCTGTAAGAATTATGCATCTTCTTAAATGGTTGAAACCACCTAGTTGGTTTTGGCCCCTTCTCTCTTATCAGACTGAGTCATCTATGAGAAAGGTCTCTCCTCAGGAGACACCTGCCCACAAGTTAGCAGGGCTTTCTAAGCCCTTGAAGCAATGCAATGCAATTGCTTGAAAGGTAGACAAGCAGAGATACTGATGACAATTCCGTTTGTGAAGTATAGACAAACAGAAGAAGGCATCAGATGACAAAGATCCCCTGGATTCTAGTTTCTGGTAAGGCAGCCATCTGCTGAGGGCTCTGCAGGGTTTGGGTGAACCATGCAGGGAATGGGAAAGGCCTAATGGCTTCTCAAGGCAGGATTTTTTCTGCCACTTAAGATGCTGAGACCAAAGTGCTTCCTTTAAATAATGGTTTTGGAACACCACACTGCCTTGCCCTGGCAGTTTATCTAATGCTCTCATCATCGGGGAATGAGTGAAGGCCAGTTCCAGCAAACCCAGGGCAAATGCAGCCGGCGGAGGCAATGACAGTCCTCTTGGAGGTGACAATCCTAAACAGGACTAAGCTTTGCAGTCCCCCATTCCTTATAGGAACCATACTCAGTAACCCCCATGGCAGCATGAGCTTAGTGGATCTAGCCTTCATTTCTTGTCTCCCACATATTTCACATTTAAATAAGAGATTGGAACAAACGCAGACCTATCAGTATTACTACCACAGCTGCTTGAGCAACGTGAGGAGAAAGGTGCAGCATCAGCTACACAAATCGATGCTGTGGTCTTCTAACATTCCTCCCTTTATAGGAGAAACTGGCATCTTCATTCATTCATTTTAGAATTATAGCTTTGTATTAGCAAACGTGGTTTTAAACAACACCTGAGGACTTCCAGCCTCACTTGGTTCCAAAGACCTGTAAATATTTTCCTACTGATCCTTGACTCGCTCCCCATTGGATGCCAACAGCCCTCTTAGGCAGACCTTTTTATCCTTTCATCATCTCGGAGGCCTCTGACAGCATACACATCTTCCTTCTCTAAGAGAAAGGCTTATTTTACTTCATGATGGTTTTCTTTTCACCTAAGATAGGAAATCATCTAATCTTCCAAGGATCCCTAATTCCTTCAAGCAGAGAATAGCAATACAGAATAAATCTGTATAACTTCAATGAGTGCATGGGATAATGCAATAGTGTTCCAGAAATGAAGCTTTTAAAGAAATTGTATTGTTCAGAAGGTCTCAGACAATTGCATACCCTGAGCTATACCCATAGGATTTGTACATTTTACTGTATGTAAATCATGCTACAATATAAAAAAGCATAAGGAAAATTTTGTTAAATGATTATAAATTCAGGTTGGTATTTTCACTTTAAGTTCCTTTTACTTTTCTATAATATTTCATTAGTTAATATTTTCTTTAATTTCAATAAGTTTAATGTATCCTTTTATATGTAAAGATACCAAAAAATATTCTCAAACTTGAGTATGGTCCCTGAGTTTACAAGTGTCTCATTTCCTCTCTTTTTTTAAAAAAAATAAATGTATTTTATTGATTTTTTACAGAGAAGGACAGAGAGGGACAGAGAGCTAGAAACATCCATGAGAAACATTGATCAGCTGCCTCCTGCACACCCCCTGCTGGGGATGTGCCTGCACTGAGGTCCATGCCCTTGACCACAAAAGAACCTGGGACCCTCAGTCTGCAGGCATCAGCTCTATCCACTGAGCCAAACCAGTCAGGGTTTAACGGACTTTCTACTTGTGTATCAGGAAGCTTATTCCAAATATGCAGATCCAGAGTGTCACTCTTGCCAGCATTATTTGGGCACAACTCTCCAAAAAGAAATCCATCTCAAAAATAAAAAATGAACTTTTCTCCGAGGGAACATGAAAGAATCCCTAAGCACAAAACACCCTGTATCCAATGAAAACCCAATAAAGTAAACATTAGCACTGAGAGAGAAAAGATAGCCAAACACAGCATTTGAGTATCCTTTAGAGAGACCTTTTATCTCTTCATTCTCTTGGGCTCCACTGTCCTTATTTACCTTTGATCACAGGCAGAGTTGGTACTAAGCTCCAGTTTTTAAAAGGGACTGAATAAATACAGATGTTCTCCAACTCAGTGCATAGACTAGCTCAACAACTTTGTTTTGTTAATCCTTACTGAGGATATTTTTTCCACTGCTCTTCAGAGAGCAAGAGGAAGGGAGAGAGGGAAAAAGAGAGAGGGAGAGAGGGGAGGAGAAAGAAAGAGGAAGAGAGAGAGAACCGCTGATGTGGGACACATGGACTGGTTGCCTCCCACATGTGCCCCCACAACCCAGGTATGTGCCCTTGACTTGGAATCAAACCCGAGACCCTTGGGTGAGTGGGCTGACACTCTAACCACTGAGCATACCGGCCAGGGCTAGCTTAACCTTTTTTTAAAAAAGTATTTTATTGACTTTTTACAGAGAGGAAGGGAGACGAATAGAGAATTAGAAACATCAATGAGAGAGAAACATCGATAAGCTGCCTCCTGCAACAACTCCTACTGGTGTGCCCACAACCAAGGTACACGCCCTTGACTGGAATCGAACCCAGGACCCTTCAGTCCACAGGCCAATGCTCCATTCACTAAACCAAACTGATTAGTGCTAGCTTAACTTTTTAATTGGTGTTACCTGTGAATTAACTTAATATGAAGAATCAAACATTTTAAAATATTTTGCTGAAATTGAAAATAAAACATGTTCTGCAAGTTACAGTATTGGCTGGATCTCTCTCTCACACACACACAAACACACACACACACACATACACACATCAAGTAGGTATTAGCATATTTGAATTTTCATGCATTCCATTGAAATTTCCAGTTTGTGTACATTTAGCTAACACATGCTGGCTCCATAAGTAAATTCCAGACATACTTGGTCTGTTGCATTCTCACCACATAGGATAAAAAGTTACTTTCATTAGCGATGGATGGGGTTAAATAACAATGCTCATTTGCTGAGTATTGAGTTATAACTTCTGTGTGAAATTTGCCAAAGTTGAGGCGCACCTACTGGACACACTCTCCTCCTCGGCCCAGAGTGCGGCCAGCCCCACCACTGGTGCTCTTTGGCCAGGGCTTTTCTGTGCTGCGCTTTGAGTCCAAAAGATGTAGCTGCTTCTTATTAATAAATACTCTGGAGGCTGATAGTAACAGAGAGTCCCATTTGCTTTGAACTTTCTGAAGGTGCTATGTGGGGCCGCCTGAAAGTTTTGTTACTATCAGAGGCTGATTTCTGCAAGTGAGGGGAACAGAATGCCTCTGTCTCAGTGTCCACCTGACCGGGTCAGGCCTCCACCTGCATCTCTGCTCTCTGAATCTTCTGTTTGCTTGTTTCATCAGACTGTGACTGCGCCATCCTCTAAGTTGTTTATTCCGCTTAGGTTTTGGCTGGCTATGAACTCAGTAACAGGAGCCTGTGCACTGCACATCGGTTCTTACATAACGCAAGAGCACCTTTATGTATACTAAAGAGTCTTAGTTGCTTTCCTAAAATTCAAATTTAACTGAGAATCCTATAGTCTATTCTATTTCATTCCACTGCATTCCTATTCTTTTTTATTCTATTTTGTTTTGCTAAATCTGGCCACTCATCCACATGCAGGGAGCTGGAACCCAGAATCTAGCAATACCTCCTCAATAAGCAGAGCTTTTCTTCACAGATTCTCAAAGTGAACTTCAACACGTTAAATATTGAGTGATTTCAAGAACAACAAGCAAATTTATGAAGCCATTCTGCTGTAGAGTCCAGGGCTACTGTAACAAATTACCACATATTTGGTGGCTTAAAACAACATAAATGTATTTTCTCACAGTTCAGGAGTCCAGAGCCTAAAATAAGTATTCCTGAGCTGATGTAAAAGTATCTAAAGGCCGTAGTCACCCAAGACCCTAGCGCATAAACACATCTTGCCTCTTTCAGTTCCTGCCCTGGTATTCCTTGGTTGGGGACCTCATTACTTCCATCTATGTATCACTGGTCTTCTCCTCTCCTGTCTGAAATCTCTCTGTGTCGCCCCATTATAAGGACAAGTGTGAGTACAGATAAGGCTTACCTAGAAAACCCAGGTATATATCCCCATTTCATGAGCCTTGATTAAATTATACAAAGTGATAGCCAAGTAAGTTGACATTTCTGGGAATGCAGACTCCTTTGGGGGGTCCTTATTCAGCTTAACACAGCATAATTGTAGGGAATTTTCAAACCTCAATTGGTTGAAACTGAGAGTTTACCATTTTGGGGAGGGATATACCATGTTGTAGTAGTTGTTAAACTGTAATTCCAAAGATGGTAGCTTGTGAGTCAAGACCTCAATCAGATTCTCCACAGGTAGAGTCTGGTAATGAACACTGAAGCCGACTCAACATTGTGTGTACCAAATTGGGGTTCAAGTACATGATTCTTAAGAATAGAAATCATAAATGGGCTGTTTTAGCTTCAATACACACTCTGCTTAATAGAAAATTCGCATTCATTCTGCTAACTTCCATTTCCTCTCATGCAATAAGATGTTGGCAATTACACTTAAATTATATGGCTTGGGATAAGATTAAATGAAACAATGTAAGGTACTTAGCACAAGATCCAGTTTATAGAAAATGCTCAATAAATGTTAGCTGTCTTATTGGAATTAATAGAATTAGCAGCTATTATTATTATTACTCTGAATTAATTGTAGATTAGGAGAGTACAAAGGAAAGCATTAAATGAGGATTCATTTAAATAGTCTAAGTTCCTGGCAACTGAAAATGAATTTATAGCTTACGGGTAAGGCTTGTAAGTAATGCACTTAATGAATGCTTCAAATGTATAACCTATGTGCACCCATGATTTGCTGTAGAGCAGATATAAAAAGATATTTTGGAAGTATAATTTCTATGGAAAATGCAGTAATTATAGTTTCATCTCATGATACTGACTTTAAAAATATTTGCAATAAGAAAAAACCTTAAACAAAGTGCTGACACACATCCACTATGCTGTGTTGAAAATATCCTTTTATATAATAGGATACATTAATTTTTTTAAACCAAATGTGAATTTATAAAAAATTTTTTCTCTACTCTAAACTTAAAAAATCAGTGGCAATACAAATTTATAGATTTAATAATGGAATCCCTAAGCTAATGTATTTTCAAGTATATATGAATTTCATAAGCACATGTCAATACACTCACTTCTCTAATCTTAGCTCAATGTATATAATTATACAAGATGAGTCTGTATAAAAGTGAGATTTTGAAAGGTACATTACATGAGGTTGATTTCATGATCCCCTTACTCACAAACATACGGACAGATAAATTCTGCTACAGTCCTTTGGGCAATTCAATTACACAATGTAAATGAGGTTGCACATTTCAAACTCAATTACAGATTTCCTTAAAAAAAGGGTATAAAATAGCATGCCTCTGGAAAGCACACACACACACACACACACACACACTAAATATAAATATATTTACCAAATCATTTATTAAAAGTACTGTGTTTACTATAATAGTCAGCTTGGGTCTGTAACAAAATACCACAGCCTCGGTGGCTTAAGCATCAGAAATATATCTCCTCTCATTTCTGGAGGCTGGGAGTTCAACATCAAAGTGCCAACAGGAACAGGTTTGGTTTCTTCTGAGGCCTCTGGCTTACTGATGGCCACCTTCTCTCCATCTCCTCACATGGTTTTTCTCTGTGCTCAAACTCTAGTCTCTCTTCCTCTCCTTATAAGGACACTACAATGCTGCTGAATTAGGGCTCTGCTTTTATGACCTAATTTAACCCCAATCACCTCCTTAAAGCTCCCACCTCCAAATATAGTCACATTGGCATTATTTTTTTTTTCAGGGGGAAGTGGGTTGGCACAATTCAGTTCATAATATCTACTAAATAATTATGTTAAAAGAGTAAAATCATTCTTTGCAATTTATTTATTTAAAAATATTTTTATTGGTTTCAGAGAGGAAGGGAGAAGAGAAAGAGACAGAAACATTAATGATGAGAGAGAATCATGGGTTGGCAGCCTCCTGAAAGTCTCCTACTGGAGATCAAGCCCCAAACCCAGGCATGTGCCCTGAATGGGAATGGAACCATGACCTCTTGTTTCATAGGATAATGCTCAACCACTGAGCACACCAGCTGGGCCATCCTTTGCAATTTAATGTCCCTTAGGAATTTACAACCGTACAACAGTATAAATAGAGATGATAGGACTTATGGTGTTCATCGCTGCTATTCCCCAAACATACATGACTTTCTGCCTTGTGGGTGTGGACCACTGTGGTTGGGAGAGACGTTGTGAAGTAGTTCTGTGCAGAGAATGAATAACAGAAATTATGGATGTCACTTTGAGACAGAGCATGTAATAGGCCTTCTCCTGTGCCATTTGGACAAGCATTTTCTAGATAGATAGTAAATATGTATCATATGTATCATATGTCCAAACCTAACATATCCTAGCTGGTATAAGAAGTGGGTACTGATACTACAACACAGCAAATTAATGCATAGTACATGTGGCACAGGCAATGAAGATACTGTTACTGGAGGCAATAAAGCAATAAGCATCTTGCATATGAAATGGGAAAACATCTGTCAAAGGCACATCATGTATAAAATAATTTTGTGTACCTGGAGAACATAGATGATCAGTATAGGGTGAATGCCATTGACCATATTTAGCAAAATGATATGAGAAAATATTATCTTAGAAATGAATTGGCCAATGTGTGAGCAAGAATGATAAGAGAAAAAGAAAGGCTTACAAATGTATGGACTTGAGTATTTGGAGGAGGTAACTGCTTCTCATCTCCAAATGGCAAAAACTAAAATTGAATGACAAGGTGTATTAAAATCCAACTGCATTTAATCAGTGTTACTTTCGCCCACATTGGTAGAAATGTTTCACTAGATGCAAGTGGCGCCCAGTCTATCTGGTTAGTTGGACAAAACGGACCGAAGATGAAAGAATAAGGGAACACCAGCTCCACAAGGCCGAGGCAGTGACAATGAGTTGAGAGAACAGAGAAGAAAGCAAAGCCTGATGGTTAATTTTAGTGTCAGTTTGGTTAGGCTTTGGTGGCCAGCTGTTTGGTCAAACACCAGTCTCGATGTTGCTGTGAAGGTATTTTTTACATGTGATCAATATTTACTTTGAGTAAAACAAATTAACGTCCATTATGTGGCTGGACCTCATCTCATGAGTTGAAGGCCTTAAAAGAAAAGACAGATTTGCCAAAGAAGACATAATTCCAACTAAAGGCTTTGCATAGAAATCATGCCCGAGTTTCCAGCCTATAGGTTTTAGAAACAAGCTCCAACAATGGCTCTTCCCAGAATTTCCAGCCTGTTCACCTACTCTACAGATTTCAGACTTCTCAGCCCCCATGGTTTCATGAGCCAATTCCACACATATCTTATTGGTTCTGTTTCTCTGGGGAACCCTGACTAATAACATAAGGGACATAGCAAATCTAAGAAGTATGTCTGAAATATGACTATTCATAGAAAGCTACTATTAAAATACTGAAGCAGGTGACTAAGATTTTAAGAACATCATTTTGACGAAAAGAAGAAATGATCAAATGTAGCTGGGAAGTCTATGACCCTATGAAACTGAAATGGCCTTTATGTTCCCGGTGTTCTACTGAAAACAACAAACAAACAACAACAACAAAAACAGAGAAAGAGAGCCCATAACCGCAGGAAGAAATAGGAAAACACATGTCATTTATGGAAAAAGAATAATGAAAAATGAAGGACCTGGACTTCAGCTCTGTTGAGACTCTCACACTCACAAGGAAAAGCTGGAGGGACAGAAAATCAGTGACTCCTCTTGTACCCAGCAGAGCACTGAGGTTGTAGGGCAAAAAATTTCCCTAAGTGCCTTAATCTTAGGCTCACCCAGAGAACCATAGCTGAGATCAGCTTCCCTACAAGAAGCAGCTGGCACTATAACCTATAGAAACAATGTGTGGGGACTGATACATTTCCTGGTGCCCAGTATGGACTCACTTACGAGAGAAAAGTTATTATGAGCCATAATGTGAGTGGGGTCTGCACACTTCTGTGAGATTTACTGTCAAGCACCCCAACTGATCTTCACAATAAAGATCCAAAAAGTTCTCATTTCTGTCTCTGCCACGAGGAGGGGAGAAGTGACAGTTGTGAAATCCACCCCAAGAGCCTTCTCCATAGAAAGACACTCTACAGAGAAAATAAAATGCCCCAGTTTTAGCTCAGCTGGGAGAAAGGCATATCTCCTACCTGAATAAAGTGGTAAAAAACAGTCAGCCCAGTTGGTAGTTGAGCATTGACCTATGAACCAGGAGGTCATAGTTTGATTCCCAGTCAGGAAACACATTCAGTCAGGTGTGTACAGGAGGCAGCCAATCAATTATTATTTCTCATCGCTGATCTCTCTCTCTCTCTCTCTCTCTCTCTCTCTCTCTCTCTCTTTCTCTCTCTCTCTCCCTCTCTCTCCCTCCCTCCTTTCCTCCCTCCCTCTCTCCCTCTCTCCTTCTCTTCCTTCCTCTCAGAAATCAAGAAAAATATATTTTAACCCCACCCCCACACACACACATAGCTAATCAAGGCTAGGGCTTTAAGGAAATAGAGAATGCTGCAACCAGGGGAAGGGGGGAATAAAAACAGCATTACTGGAAAAACATTTGTGGGATATTGTTCCAACGAGACAGGCTCATTACAACTTACATTTACCTGGAAGATTGTTGAACACTCCCCTTTTCCCCGTCCCTCACCATATCAGCAGGGCTTTGGTATAAATGCAGTGAATTACGGTTGAAGGAGCTGCAGCACACAGACTCTCGTGGGGAAGACTTACTAAAGTCCTAAGTAAAGAGGAGAGACAAAAACAAAAGTGCTGGTGGCATCTGAGGTGTCTGGAATCTCTAATACTATAAACACTTAACACAGCCTTAATCTTAGCTAGATCACCATAAATCCACGCAATGAAATATTTCACTACCCACTATCTGGTCCACTATGTCTGGCTTTCAACAACAACAAATAATGTTACAAATCATGGCTAAAAGCGAGAAAAAATACAGTCTGGAGAGACAAAGCTATTATTAGAACCAGATACAGATGTGATACAAATTTTGAAACTATCAGCCAGGGAGTTTAAAATAATCATGATTACTATGATAAAGCCTCTCATGGAAAAAAAGTGAACAACATATAAGACTAGATGGCGCATGTAAGCAGAAAGCTGGAACTCTAAGAAAACAATTGTTTAATGTCAGAAACCAACACACTCTGACAGAAATAAAAGATATCTTCATTTGGCTCATTAGTAGACTGAACATGGCCGAGGAAAGAATCAGTGAGCTTGAAGATATGTTAACAAACAGAACAGAACATCCAAGAATAGTGAGACAACTTCAAAAGATGTAACATGTGCATAATTTGAAAACCAGAAGAAGAATCAACAAAGAGAGAAGAAATATGTGAAACAATAATGGCCAAAGGTTTTGTTTTTTTTTTTAAAAAGAAAGTCATCTGCCCTACCTGCTTTGGCTCAGTGGATAGAGCATTGGCCTGCAGACTGAAGGGTCCCAGGTTGGATTCCGGTCAAGGGCATGTACCTGGGTTATGGACACATCCCCAGTAGGGGGTGTGCAGGAGGCAGCTGATCAATGTTTCTCTCTCATCGATGTTTCTAACTCTCTATCCCTCTCCCTTCCTCTCTGTAAGAAATCAATCAAATATATTTAAAAAAAAAGAAAGTCACCAAATTTCATATCCAGGAAGTAGAAAACAACAACAAAGACAAAATAACATCACCATGCACTCCACTCACGCATCCTACGTTTATCATACTCAAACTGCAGGACTGCAAAAGATTAAAAAAATCTTGAAAGAAGTCAGAGGAAGAAAACACCTTATCTACAAATAAAGATAAGAATTCATGCAAAGGAATTGTTAAAAAGCATACAGGATAGGGAGAAATACTTAATAAGTTAAAATTACACCTAATATTCTATACTCAGCAAAATTATCCTCCAAACTCAATGGAAAAGTAAAGATGGAACTCAGAGATGACATGTGCGTGATTTCTCTCCAACATCCTCTTGCCTGTAAAGGTCTTCTTCTGTGTTCTCCTTCTTTCTTTTAGTCTCATATTAAATCTTTGGATTTTAACTGGAAATTTATTCCAAATAGTATAAATTAAGTTAAAGGAATATTATCAATGTTTTAAATGTTGCTAGTAACTGTATTGCAATCCTATTATATTAGATAATAATATAATTTGCCATTAGGTTTAAAAATTTTGAAAGTGATTATTGCAAAGAAAATTTCTTTAAGGCCTTTAGCACAAAATTTTAATGAGGACTTTTACTTCATTGTCAATGAACACCTATGTTCGCTAGCCCCAAAGAAGGGACCAGAATAGAAAGAAAAAGGAAACCTGGAAATAAGCAAATTGTAGCATTAGTATATTTGATGCATGGTAGAGACATTTGGTGGTAGCTGCCTCTCCTGTCTGTCTTTGATAACCTATGCTAAATATATCCTTGAAAGGGGAGAGGAACGTCTATCTTGGTACGTCTGATTTGCAGTCACAGGTCAATTGCATACTGTCTGCTTCTCAGATATATATAACTTGTCATTTTTGCATAATGACTCATGCCTGGCAACACTGGGAGCTTGGCTCTAATTGCTGAGCTCCCATGTTTAGTTCATGTCAACTGATAAAGTAAGATAATTTTCCAGCTGTATCAAATTTATAATCATGTGAAATAAACCTGCATCTGCTCTTAGCACCCTAGCTACTTATTTAAACATTTTCTCAGTTATGACATATAAAATCGTTCTCCCCAATATTGCTTTGACCTGACACACTCTATCATCTTCTTGTGAGTTCCTTCATTAACAAGTTAATATACTTTAACATATGCTCAAGATCAAGTCTTTCAAGAAATTTTGCTTTTACAACCCATAACCCACACATTCCATCAACTGATGATATTACCTCCAAATTCCAGGAGGATAAAATGAAGTTGTCAAGAGTGAAAATTACTTCATTACCCCATACTCCTCACTGAACTACAAAGCTATAATTATCTCTCCTCAAAATTATAGGCTTTCCTGCAGTGTCCAATGAAAAAGTGTTCCTTCTAGTCTCGGTGTATCCCAGTACTCATGCCCTGGATCCTTTCCTACAGCCAAATGACCCTAGTGCCTTATCCCTAAATACAGGGTAGGGCAAAAGTTAGTCTACAGTTGTGAGTACACAAAACACAGATTTTATTCTTGCATTTTTATTCATTTATTAATTAATGTATTATTTTCCATACAAACAACTATAAGCCTACTCTGGTCCCACCCTATGTAAATAATTTATTTGTATTCCTGCATGATTTACCTGTTCCTCTATTTAAGCTTCTTCTTATGGCTTTTAAACATCTTTAGATAAGAAGCAACCACCATTCCATCTGAGGGCAACAATGCCTGATTATAAATGGATCAAGTACATATGGTGCCCCTTTCCCAAGTCCCTTATACCTTTGGCCTGACCTAGAGGGTTTCGAAGAAAAAACAAAAAACAAGAAGAAAGCAGAGGACAATGTGAATCAAGAGAAAGAAGGTAAACTGTCATTGAACCCTTTTCCAATTATAGGTTTCCAAAGCTGACATTGACTCAGACTTAAAGAAGAATCTTAATTTTTAAGTGGAATTGAGCCTGGATCTATACTTAGTCTAGACCATGGTTTTTATTAGTTTGGGAACTTTCCATTACATGATTTTGAAGAATTAAGTTTGGGGTATGCCTGAGATGTTATCAAGGAGGTGAGAAAGAACCAACAAAACTTAAAAAGTGTAGTGGGGAGAAATGAGGTTGCTTCTGCTTATAGAGTCTGAGTTCATTTTATTTAGGAATTCTTTTCCATCAGATGTTTACAACTCCCATTCATTCCCTAATATTTATGTAGTACTTGCTATGTGCTAGACATATTTAATACAATGTTAAAGACAACAGACACGGAACTTTAATCTAGGGGAAAACAGATATTTAACCACATCACTCCAGTAAGTATAAAATACAACTGTGATATTCGTGGTAAAGGAAAATATATTCATGGTAAAGGTTTTTGTTGAGGCATAAATCTAGACCAGGGAATATAAAGAGAATTTAGACCTGCAGTATAATCAGACTAAAGAGAAGGAAAGAAGCATGCTCAAATGGAGCAGCAAGTGTGATCATCCTGGTGTGGAAAAGAGCATTTTAAGGCAATGGAAACAAAGCCAGTGTAATGAGCAAATGGACTTGACATCAGTTGAGGATTGAGAACTGGGTTGATAAATATGGGCTGGATCATGCAAGACCAAAAATATTTTTAAGGTTGTCCAAAATAAGGCTGTGTGTTTGTGTGTAGGGATTACAGGTACTATCTGCATGGATGTTGGAATTTAGAATAGTATGTATGTTAAGAAGAGGTATTATGTGTGCACTGGGTGTGTGTGTTAAGAAAAGTGTGTATGCATTGAGATGGATGTTTATCGGAGAGTATTATATGTCTTCATCTACCATCTTTTTCTCTTAAGTTTTGAATTTTTCCATGTAACCGATATGATTAATTGAGATTCCTCTTCTACATCCTTATACATTTCTGTATCTAATCTGCTATATGACATAAAATCAAATAGCCATGCATGTGGAAATATATGGAAAATAAGACAATATCTTTCCAATAATGACTTGAGTGGCACTCCCATTAGGGAGCAAAATATGTAAGTTAAACCAGTTGTGACAAAGAATTGCTGGTTCAGGGATTTTTCTTTGTTTAAAATTCTCAGCTTGGTTATGAAAAAAAATTTTTCAAAGTGTTTCTACAGAAATCACACAAACAAAAATGATAATCTTTGTAAAGGCAGGTCCCCAGAAATAGTACACCTTAGAAAAAACTTTACGCCTAACAACACATTTAGACAATGGCAAAAATATGACAGCGAAGGAAGCAGTAGTCAATACATAGCATAGACAGCAGTGTCTTAAAGTCTAGAACAAGATTAAAATTGTATCTTCTTTCCAACTTTTGCCAAAATATTTGTTTTAGAGGAGATATTTCTGACCAGCATTTCCTGACTGGCTACTAGCCAAGTTCCCCTAGTCTCTCTTTTTAGTAAAATTTACAGCTCCTCCTAGGCCACTAGTATTGAGGAAATTAGAGAG
The DNA here is from genome assembly GCA_004026665.1 of Murina feae. NCBI lineage: Eukaryota > Metazoa > Chordata > Mammalia > Chiroptera > Vespertilionidae > Murina > Murina feae. The sequence goes on along the minus strand of PVJC01016156.1, from coordinate 10,521 downwards.
AAATGTTTGGCTGCAACTTCGGGAATACATTATCTGCATACAACTAGCCTTAGTGAGGTTTATAATAAAATCCTGCCAAAAATATACATGTGAGGAAATGCAAGAGCACAAGTGAAGTCAAAGGGATTTCAGGGTCAATGTGAAAATTCCTCACCCCTGACAATGCTCCTTCCTCCTAACAGATAAAAGGATACAAATTAATCACCTGGAGTGGAGTCTCCAAAGGCATGAGAGAGCCAACTGGAACAACTTAAGCTGAAGTTGCAAGTTCAGGCAGAGAAATCGTCTGAATCAGGGACCTGGGCCCAATCCATTTCATTTGACAGTGCAAGAAAGATTTGCAGTAACAAAATCACATTAGGGAACAGAGAACAAAGCACCAGAAGAGAACAAACAAGGAACTTGGCTCTCACACCAAGGGCAGAGCTAACAGTAAAAATGCTTTAATTTACTGGATTCGGAGATGGAATACAAGTATTTTTTCCAGTAAGTACCATTGAGGGATTTGTGGGAGCATATTAATACCAATTCTCAAGTATTCCACTGAGATGATTCAGCTTTCATTTAGTGTCCATTTCCAATTTTAAATTTTTGTACTTCAAAGGATCTTGATGTTGTGGCCTCTTGAGATATTAAAGGGAAAACTTTTTAAAAATATATATTTTATTGATTTTTTACAGAGAGGAAAGGAGAGGGATAGAGAGAAACATCGATGAGAGAGATACATTGATCAGCTGCCTCCTGAATACCCCCTACTGGGGATGTGCCCGCAACCAAGGTACATGCCCTTGACCAGAATTGAACCTGGGGCCCTTCAGTCCGCAGGCCAACACTTTATCCACTGAACCAAACAAGTTAGGGCAAAGGAAAAACTTTTTATGAAGTCAAATGAGAAGACAGAAATAGGAAGTTTTTGAAGAGGTATCACAAATGGCAAAATAACGAATTCCAAATTGTTTAGCTGTTGGTTATCCTGTCACTGAACTGTTAGGATGTCCCATAGCTACAGGCAGCCTCGTGGAGAGAAGGATGCAAACTTACAATGGTCAGAGACTAAGATTTTAATGCCTGAGATGATCCTCCCCACCATACACACTCATCTCAATTAAGGAGCAGGTGTACAAACAAGTGTCTGGGCCTGAGAATTGCCCACACAATGTTATCGATTAAGATAGCTGATACCACTAAGAGAGACAGAAACAAGAAGCCATGTAAAGGGCACCACATATCTATAGGAAACAAAGAAAATCTAACAACTTGTATAGATGTACCAGGCAAAGCAGAATAAATAGGAATAGAACATTCCTATGTAAAATAGGATTTTTAAATTATCATTACAAAGAAACAAGGGATGACATAAGCAAATGAAACAAGTATAAGTAGTAGTAAAAGACTAAGTAGAAATATTGTGTATGAAAATTATAATAGACTGAATGTGGAATATAACAGATAAGATAAATAGCGGAATGGAAACAGCCAAAGAAAGAATCAGTGAGCTGGAAGGTAAGGTCAAGGAAAATAGAGAAAACAAAAGAAGACTCAGAAATGTGATGAAAAAATGAAGTATCACATCTGTTCTAGAGCGAAAAATAAATGAAGGAAATGTCTGTAGAAATGTTGACCAATAATTATTTTTAATAAAGGAGAATAGAAAAGGTTGGCTGTGCGACACATAGTGTGATTTAAAAAGAAGAGCCCAGCTGGTATGGCTCAGTGGTTCAGGGTCGACCTCTGGACCAGGAGATCACGGTTTGATTCCCCGTGGGGCATCTCGGTTGTGTGCTTGATCCCCACTGTGGGGTGTGCAGGAGAATCATTGATTCTTTCTCTCCCTCTTCCTTCCTCTCTGAAATCAATAAAAATATTTTTTAAAGAAAAAATCTAGAAAAAGTTTTAAGAATTGTAAGGCCATCGATTCAAGAAAAGATTTTAAAGTACTTCCTCAAGAAAGAGCAGACCCCCGCAGTGTTCGAGTTCTTCAGAAGAACAGAACCAATGGATGTGTGTGTAAAGGAAGACATTTATTTTAAAGAATGACCTCACACGATCATGGAAGCTGGCAAGCCCCAACTCTGTAGGATGGGCTGGCTGACTGGAAACCCAGGACACAGCTAATGTTACAGCTCAAATACAAAGGCTGTCCAGTGCAGAATGTCCTCTTGCTTGGGGGAGGTCAGACTTTTGTTCTATTTAGATCTTTTACATTATTGAGAGCTATCTGCTTTACTCTAAATCCACCTTTTTAAACATTAACATTAATCACACCCAAAGATTAACCTTCACGGAAACATCTGAAATAATGTTTTAACACATATGTGGCCATCCTGGCCCAGCAAGTTGACATGTAAAATTAACCATCACAATCCCCAACACACATACCCATACACACATTAACTCTCAAATCAGACATTTCAATGGGAAATCAGAAAGCAATGAAAATAGTTTGAAACTGTTAAAGAAAAAGAATTTTAAATATAAAAGTTTATAATCAAATATTTTAATGGGAGGGTAAAATAAACATATTATCAGAAAATTCTCTAAAGCTTACAACAAAAATGTTCTTAAACATCTTTCTTAGAAGAATTAACTTGCCTAAAAGTGAAATAAATTCATGAAGACTGTGTGAGCTTCTGGGAAACAGAGGTGATAAAATAATTTTGTCAATATTAATGTTGCTTAAGAATCAGGGGAAAATCACTGCATACATGTGGCAGTACCAGCACCCAAAAAACATTCCAGATTGGTGCTGTCCTTAATGTAAGCCACAAAAGTGAGCCGAAATGTGAGCCACATAGGAATTTCAAGCTTTCTAGTAGCTGTATTTAAACTAGTAAAAAATCTTAACTAATAAAAGCGTAATATTGAAATTAACCATTTCTCCGAGATGGGGTAAGCCATGCCCACCAGCCAATCAGAGCGGCTGTATGCAAATTAGCCCAGCAAACATGGAGGCCGCCACTCATGGACCTGAGTAAACGGCAGCTTCCACTGCTGCAGGAGTGAAAGTGAAACTGCGCCCGCTCCGCTTAAACTGGCTCTAGCCAAACACACATTTGCAACATAATAACAATCATAGAATCTTCGGGAGCTGAAGGAAACAGCAGGCCTAAGAGTAACATTGTCTCATTATAGACACCATGAGGGGAAGCAGAGAGGAGGCTTCCTTAGCCGGCTTAAAGGAACAGTGTATCAATTATAGAAGATAAACAAACCCCAGAACCTGCGTCCAGCCAGCCTTGCTGGGACATTGGGTCAATGGGAGCTGTGGGCAGTCTTAAAGCCTGAAAGCGCCAATCAGCCCGTCACCCATGCTGGCCACAACCCAATGGAGTGAGGGACGTTCCTGGGGGCTTGGCCAGCCTGGAGACAGCCATCAGCCCCTCACCTAGCCTGGTCAGGCACCCCAGCAGGTAGACATCCCCAGAGGGTTCCCAGACTGTGAGAGGGCACAGGCAGGGCTGAGGGACCTCCCAAGTGCACAGAGTAGCTGCAGGGTGGAACAGCACAGGACCCAGGACCCATGAGTGGGAAAGAGGCAGCAGGGTTGGCGGCCTACTTGGTGGCTCCTCAGGCCCTTTGCGGAACACCGGGGAGCAGGTAAGAGGCGGTGGGGGGCTTCGGCCTGCTTGCCGGCTGCCCAGGCCCTTTGAGGGGCACCGGGGAGCGGGAAAGAGGCGGCGGGGGGTCGGAGGCCTGCTTGGCAGCTTCCCAGGCCCTTTGAGGGGCATTAGGAAGTGGGAAAGAGGCAGTGAGGGTCAGGGGCCTGCTTGGCGGCTTCCCAGGCCCTTTGCGGGGCACCAGGGAGTGGGAAAGCAAGGCAGCAGGGTACCCGTGAGTGGAAAAGAGGTAGCGGGGGCATCTTGGCCTGCTTGGCAGCTGCCCAGCCCTTTGGGGGGCACTGGGGAGCAGGAAAGCAAGCTCTTGGGGGCTGGGGGCCTGCTTGGTGGCTCCCCAGGTCCCTTCCGGGGATCAGGGAGCAGGAAAAGGCTGGCCTGACCACAAGGTGGGGTTTTCCCTGCTTCCTGGTGCCTGGAGGAAGATGGGCAGTAGGCAAGCTTGGGAGGCAGGCAGCACCCAGCCCTGGCCACAGCTCAAAAAAAGAAAACAACATGCAGGGGAGGGCAGGAGTCTGAGAGATCAACATAGAGGGGGTGCCTGCTCCAAGCCTGGGGGCAGGCCCCCAGCAGATAGACATACACAGGAGGACTGCTCCAAGCCTCAGATGCGGCTGGGGGCAGGTCCCCAGTGGCGACACACACACACACACACACACACACACACACAAAAGGCGCCTGGCAGACTGGGGCCATTATAGGACATCCACTGAGAAGTTCCAGACTGTGAGAGGGGGCAGGCTGGGCTGAGGGACTACCACCCTTCCCCCCGTGCACGAATTTCATGCACCGAGCCACTAGTAATAATAATAAAAATAGGTAAGATTAATTTTAATAATATAGCCAAAATGTTACATAGATTCAATATTATATATATCCAAAACATTATCATTTATAATATAATCAGCATAAACAATTATTAATGGGATTTTTTTACATTTCTATTTTTCACTAAGCCCTTGAACTCTAGTGTATATTTTACACTTAAATATCAATTTAGACTAACCACAGTTCAAGTCTTCAGTAGCCACATGTGGTTAATGGCTACCATATTGGAAGAGCGCAGTTCTAGTTGATAACAACAAGGCAGGTGTCAGGCTGATGCTGCCAAATATTCCACAGCAAATTAGTGGCAGATGCTGAGTGTGGGACACCTAATGAAGCAGGGTCAAGTCTTGATGAATGTCCAACTGATCTGGTAGAAGGAAATTCCAACTCCAGAAATTTGCTCAATTTATTCCAGAACATATTTTGAGTGCATATTTTGGGCTATTACAATGCATCGATGTTTACTTAATTTAGATCTGCTTAACTTTTTCTGGATTGAAATGTATTTAATGAAAACATTACATTAAAATCAGCATAAAATTATGAAACAATTTAAGAAGATATTTTTATTATTAACAACTATGATTTTCTTGATCCGTTAATCTTTATCCCTCAACTCATTTTGTATATGACATATTGAATGCGTAATTGATAGATCAGATATGCATCAGTAGAAAAATAATAGCTTTAATTTTAAGCTGTCATCACCCTAAAAGAAAAACTGCCTTCATGAATCCTGATGAGTCATCCTTTGAAAAGAAGCACCATATTTTTTTCAGGATGATTCTCACTCTCACCTGAAGCTCAAAAATCTTCACACACATCTGAAAAATTTCAAAAAATCAAGTGCTTTAGACTCTAAATAGCCTCTCTACCCAGGCTGCTAATGCCTTTTGCACCTTTCCCCACATCACTCATGTTTCACAGTTAATTTTAGCACCTGCCATGACATGTCAGGGGTTAAAATATAGAAAAACAAAACAATGACTAAGTAACTCTGCTGGTGAACTACTGCTAGAATAGAGTTGGAAGTAGGTCTGATTAATGCTAAGGCTTCAGGTTCCAGGAGTGCTCTACCTCTCTCAAAAACTAAGAAATTTAAAAGGCGCAACACAAAAAGGAAGAAATGAAGATTACCTGCAGTACCTTTTTTTCTAATTAATGGCCTCTGCTTATTTTCTCAGAAACTCTTCCTTTTCTCCAAAAGACCTGCTGTTCTGTGAACACCCCTTCCCTGTTTTCACATATCTTAAGGCTTCTACAGTTCTTCCTCTTCCTTCTCCTTAGAATCCAGCTTGGCCATCTCTGACCCAACAGCAAGTGAAACTATACTCCCTGACATACCGGGTTTGCCACTTACCACACAGTAGTCTGAGCATCACCTGTCTGTCTCTTCACATTGAGTCATACTTACAGCCCAGCATCTTCAAATGTTTTGCACTGTAAATGTACTCCTATAAGAACCAAAACTTAAAAATTCAAAGTCTCTCAATCCCTTTCTTTTACCAAAAAAAGCATGTGATGTTGACTCCAAGGTGTATTGTGAGTCTTTATAAAAGGTAATTGCTACTCTAAGTTCCTCATTGACAAGACTGTCACACAAATGCTGTATCACAGTACATAAAGAAGAAAACTCTCTTGACAATGATATGCATCAACCTGCATACATTAACATTTAATTCTATTTGCAGCCTTCATTTTTAGTGACATTACTTACAGGAAGACTCACATTTAGTTACCTTTGGACTTTATACCTGATATTTAAAAATGTGTATGAAAAGTTCTCATTGATAATTGTGGTTTGATTGGCTGCATTTCTAGTCATTTTGGTTTTGTTGTTCCTATTGCTATTCAATCATTGGCAGGATTATCTAGGTGAGGCCAATAATTTATCTATGTGGAAGTGTTATTGGTGGGGAGCTCTCCATGTCCCCACCTGTTGCGGTGTAAGTGAACTTCTTGCGATGTTACAAGAAAATGAAGTAATGTCGGGAGGATGAAGTATTGTCCATCAAAGAAGGAAGAAGTCCAGGTGTGTCTTCAGAGAGCTAGGATTAAAGACATGGTCCATATGCTCCATATTTGCAGTCTGTGCAGCATCAGGCTAGCTTAGCTTATGTTCCCCAACCGAGGATCAAACCCAAATCCTGGCCATGTGCCCTGACCAGAAATTGAACCCTCCACCTCTTGGTTTACAGGATGACACTCCAACCAACTGAGCCACACAGGCCAGGGCACCCCTATATATTTGTCGACACTCTAATTCTCTGACTGGCAAAAGCATGGCATTCTTCAGTGCAGAAAGCATAGCAATTATATATAGGATTAAAGATTTCCTATTCTGATACCATAGTTATTTTTCAAGTTATATATACTGAATGAGCAAATGGATTTAGATGACATGCAAAATAAATAAATAAGCAAACAGACATTGAATTTCTTATGATCATGCTTACTTGGAAATGTCAGTCTACTTTCAAATCATAAAAAGATCACATTGACATAAAATAGCAAAATATCTTAAGACACTCTGATGTGCTGTAAATACAATTCTGCAGTTTGAAGGGGATATTTGGTCAGATTAAATGTAACATTTCATAAATATAAAGTCTAGGAATAATAAGTAATGAAGAAGTACACCATGACTAATGAAATCAAGCTAATTACACCTTGGACTTAGGAGAATACATCATTTTCCCAATTTAGTTTCTCAACGGCTGCCTTCAGAACTCCCCTAAACATGATTAGAAGTAAGTAAGGTCAAACAAGTTGTAAATGATTGATTCATACTTGGGTTCAGAAAACAGGGTTTATGTGAACAGCCCAGCATGGAGACCAGGAGCCGGCTCTGTACAGCATCAGGGAAGGCAGGACCCACTGAGTTCCTGCAGAGCCCAGGGCTCTGCTCCAGGGAAAACCGTTCACATTTCCTTACAATTTCAGCTTCTGTGTAGCTGCCTGAACTCCTACTAAATTAAAATTAAATTAAACTTAAAAAGCTCCAGGTAATTATACAATAAAATTATTTAATATGAACAATGATTCCTTAATACACCTATTTCATAAATCAAGTCTTAGGTGGAAGGTTTTTTTTTAAAGCATGAGCCACAATTAACTTGCCTTGACAAATAACAACCTACCAATTTCAAAACCCCTTTATATTTTAAAAACGAATAACCCTTCTTGTTTCCAATAGCACTGTATATGGAATCAATATAGAAAACAGAGTATTTATTCTGGGAAGTGTGGCCACATTACTCCTTTATTAGGTATATGTTATTTAATGATATGTCATTTTTGGGTGGGGACAGCTAGACCTGCCCAGGTTCTGATGACCTCTGAACCTTGTATGATTATTAATAAGTGAGCCTGATGAACACAACCCATGTGGAGGAGAAAAATGGTTACACTTTGAAACTTCACCATACCGCAGTTTAAGGAACATTTAACGGAGTCACACAGGAATTTCCAAGGTGACCACAACTGTCAATTAAGTGCTGGTGAAACTCAAACTTCAATCTTACTCTTTCTGCCAAGGAAGTGGGGCTATAAAAACCCATTTAATGATGCAGAACACAGCATTTTATAGGCGCTGAATTGAGGGCACAGACATGGAACTCAAATAACTCAGAACAGAGGAAATAGATTATCATTGAGCCACAGGAAAGGAGATAAAATTCACTTATCAGTGATAAGTACCTAGAAGTAGGACTATTTCAGTGTGTACCAAGGAAAAAGAAAAGGAAAACACAGTATATTTGGTTATTTATTTATAATGAGTGTTTAAAAATTACTAATATAAAAACTAATATAATACTGATTACAAATAACATGAAGAGCTCCAATAAATTTGAGTCTGTGAAGAAAAAAGTGTATAGATAAGGAAGAATGATAATATAAGAAATTCTTTCTTGCATATCACCAATACCTATATAACATATTAATTTCTAATTACCTTATTTATCCCATTATATAACCAGAATGTTATGAAAATATGACCCTAAGGAATATAATCAGAAAATACCCTTATTTTGACCCTTTAAATTTGCACATTGGGACTAATTATTTCTTTGCCCGTGTGAAAACTTGTTCATGCCATATAATTCTCAGTCAGTCTTAAAAAATCTTACAGTCACTCAAAGCAACAGATACAGCCTCCATTCTGAAATTAAATCTGTTCAGTCCCAAGGAATCCCTCCCTGAATTATTAGAAGATCTTTTCTCATTACCAGGGCTCGCTAATCTGCAATGTCCTTAATGAAACACATTGCATTCATATTTCAGCTGGTCAACTAATAGTCATCAGCACCTAAAAATCTGAGGATACTTCATTTTCTCTTAGTCAATTCAGCCTTACCTCTTCCTCTGACTTTACTAAACAGGACCCAATACAATTTCCCATAAGTACTCTTTTGCATGTGGCCTATTCAGTACACCCTTGGTTACCTGGGAAACCCATTCCTATCATGTTTTTTTCCAGCCTGAAATGGCAGACTAACTTGTTACCTTACAAGTAGAGTAAAACTTTCACAGTACTTGACAGACTTCCAGTCCGGAGGGATTTTTAGTACTTTATTACAAAGTAACATTTTGAGTGTATTGAGATTTGTGCAATGGGTACTCCTTTTACTAAATTTTACTTCCTCAGAGAATAATAAAGTCAGTTTTTCTCATCATTTAGAAAACTAAAAAGCATATAAAATCAATGTAGCCATTTTTTAAGTTTTAATAATTTTAACTCAAAAACTCAAGCTGTTCCAGGAGAGTTAAACTTCCAAATATTAATATTTAGAAGTGTTAGAAATGCCCTTGAATTACTCTGCTGTGAGATCTCATCAGAGAATAGACAGCAGGCTAGCCAACGTCTTAAAAAAATGGTGTCTGTGATTAACTACGATAAGTAATGATATGCGGTAAGTTTAGCTGGAGGGATATTCATAAGCAGTTAAAGAAACAGAAATCTGTAAATGAAATAATGAGACATTTACTCCCAGAAAATAGAAGAACCTCAGTTGGAGTGAGCAAGAGAAAACACAAATAGTGAGAGTCAATGCTCTTACATGGCATAAACCGTGATATCTAGTGAAAATGAAAATCTCAAAAATTTTGCACACTTTTTAATCTGTCTTTATGGAATTCTATCACTGCCCTAGGACTGAAAAGGCTACATCAGAATCACACTCAAAAAATGCATAGCTCTTCCCACAGGTGTTTGTCAGCATGGACCCATGGACATTTAGCTTCCAATGAATCTGAAACCATTCTATTAATACGGAATCCTCGATTGAACAATTCGCATTGTGTCAAAGCTTTTCATCTCCCATGACAGCAGTGTTTCTCGCAAGCAATTTCAAACACGAACCAGAGAGAACAATGGCTTTTGAATTTCTTGATGTTTTTGCATAAAAAGCTACACATTATTTCCATTCTGGTTCAGCAATCCTAACATTTTTTTTTTTTTTGCAGAAGCTGTAGTTCTAAACTGAACAGGTGGTGTGCTCCCCTGTGCCAGAAAAGGGCAAGCAGATCACTCCTCACTGTTGGTCATTAATGGCGAGCAGCTGCCTCGCCAGAAAAGGGAGACAGCATATGAGTCATCAACCTCATTTGATTGTATTTCTGCAAACAGTGACTCAACCACTTCATTTTAATGGGCTTGTTCAAATATTGCCCCCTTCCATTATACACCACAACTTTCATAATAAATCTGATGGATTAGTACTTACCTAAAAGTTTACTTTTTTCTTTAATAGATAATTCTACTTTAGAAGTAGGAAGCTGTCCTCATCCCATGGTGGATTTTGAGGCATGCTAGCAATGCTGGCTTCCCAAATATAGTTCTTTATTAAAACCCTATAGGTCCTGAATTGAATGTTTATTCCATTAGTATAAGACATTTGTGCTCCAGTATCTGGTTTTCAAGTGCAAATTCTCCTTAGAGCAACACTGAACCATTAGCAGTTAATAATGGTTTCTTTTGACAGGTTTACTCTATAGAACTAGGTCAAGTGAGTTTCATAGTATAAGAAGAATTGACCAGCCCTGGTTTGTGTGGGTAAGTGGATAGAGCATTGGCTTA
>PVJC01016155.1:0-34075 GCA_004026665.1 Murina feae | reverse complement strand
CCCCCCCCGAGGTGTCCCAGACTGCAAGAGGGCACAGGCCGGGCTGAGGGACCTCCACCCCCCGAGTGCACAAATTTTTGTGCACCGGGCCCCTAGTAAATAAATAAATGAATAAATTGATTTTTTTATAAGAGTTTATTTAAACCAAACTGGTGTCATGTCAGGAAGCAAGACCTCAAAATGCTCCCTGTAGGGAATTATCCTGATACTTGTGAGCACATGGACAATGATACTGAAAGGCCTTTAACTGATTTGGCTCAGTGGATAGAGTGTCTGCCTTCTGACTGAAGGGCCCCAGGTTAACATCTTTTGAAACATTTGGATACAAAAATGATACTGTTTTCAACTTCAGAGAAAACAAGGTTGTAAAATAAAGGACATAATTATAGTGCATGACTTGACTCAGTAGTAAACAATGTTTAGGTAACATGTAAACTCTATAAACAAAAAAATAATTACCAGGGTATTACAGGATAGTTAACAGAGATGGTGTGTGGGCGACAAAATATCCATGAGGAGTTCTGTGGTCTGCAGCTATCCTGTGAGTGCGCCTTGAAGAGTGTGGAAAAGAACATTCATTTGACATCTCAAAGGTAACGACTGAGCTTCGTGAAGGCCTGGGACATGACTGTGCACCATGGCTTGCTCTGTCAGGAACTTTTATCTTCAGACTATCAGTGTTGCTACTTCTGGTCTCCGGGTTTGTAAGGACTGCTCTGCGGGCCTCCCCTGAGCTTGTCAGATTTATTATGTTGAGGAGGAAGACTGGTTTTGCAAGGAATGTTAGGCCATTAAACCAAACAAAACCCTGTCCTACAGTAAAGCAAGGGGCTTTGTTTTGAGCCGGGAACCTAAGCACACTTGTGGGGAGGGAGTATATTTGCAAATCAATGAACTCGAGGGGCAGTTATAAGCAAGGTTTTTGCTTGTTACCTGCACTCTGGATTTGGGATTTCAGACACCCCAGAGTCTGCGTGTGTTATGCGTGTGTTATTAAAACTGTGTTTTCTCCACCTCTTCAAAGCATCACTTAGTTTTTTTGGTCTTTCTGCAACAATGTGGTTCCTTTTTGATCCACAGATAAAGCAATGGTAGACTATGCAGCACTGGCAGAGCCTGCTGTTTCCAAGTGCTTTTCTACAGTTTATTAGAGCTGGGGACAGAGGCACTGAGGGGAACCCTGAGACGTGCAGCAGCTGGTGTGGGCAATGGGCGCTGTCCCTCTGTCCATACTGCAGGCCTTTACAGAGCAACTGCTACTACTTACTGTGTGCTGGCCCACAGGCTAGCTGGAGACCCGACACTTGGTACCTTCCGCACACACCGCGGTAGAGAAGACAACAGGTAAACAGAGGAGAATAACAAATAATACACATAGTGATGTTCACAATATGTACTTAGTTTGTCCACATTTTCATGCAGGAAACCACTGCAAACCATTGTAAATTTATGTACAACACTATAGGGTTAAAAAACACACAACAATGTCATCGCCCTAGCTGATTTGGCTCAGTGGATAGAGTGTCTGCCTGCAGACTGAAGGGCCCCAGGTTCAATTCTGGTCAAGGGCACATGCCCAGGTTGCAGGCTCAGTCCCCAGGAGGGGGCATCAATGATTCTCTCTCATTGATGTTTCTATCTCTCTCTCCCTTCTTCTCTGAAATCAATAAAAATATATTTAAAAAAACAAACAATGTCATCAATCCATCCTCACTGGGAGCTCACCAGGAGTACTGATGTAAGATCTGTACTTATTTTGCATAATAAAAGACAGAAAGTGGTGAGTGGTGTAAGGGCGGTGCGAGATTGCAGACCTGCCAATAGGGATGCAGAGGAAATGCCCTGCCCAGGACCTTCCCTCAACCAATCAACAGGGGCCACACACGTTACCCCACCCCACTACTTCCGACCCTATAAATCTGTTGTTTCCCAGGAACCCGCACTTCCTCCCTGCCACGCCGCTGTGTCGGAGGGCGAGCGTGGGATGAGGTCCAAGTATACTCAAAGATAGCTCTCATGTTCTTGCAGCGGTTTCAGGACTTCCTCGTGGTTTGGGGGTTACGAAATCTGGGCATTGCATTGGATATTTATGCACAACATTGGTAGGAAAGAAAGTGCTACAGGAGAACACAGAGAGCCAGTGGTCACTTCTGGTTGGGGCAGGTGTGTCAAAAGATGGTTTAGGAGCCACGCTGACATGAACACTGCTTCTCGACGTGCAGTCAGAGATGGGAGAGGGCCAGAGGGCAAAAGGGCAGAATATTAATTCTTTAAGGCAAATTCATATTTAGCTTCCTCAGATGCTACAGTAATCATACAAACATGGAACAAGGTTGTAATACATTTTCACTAATGTTGCTGTATCATATTTTAAAAATATATTTTATTGATTTTTTACAGAGAGGAAGGGAGAGGGATAGAGAGTTAGAAACATCGATGAGAGAAACATCGATCAGCTGTCTCCTGCACACTCCCCACTGGGGATGTGCCCGCAACCAAGGTACATGCTCTTGACTGGAATCAAACCTGGGACCTTTCAGTCCGCAGGCCAATGCTCTATCCACTGAGCCAAACCGTTCAGGGCCATTTTTTCAATCAAAATAATAATTTCCACCTTCTATAACCTTTTAGAGTACTTTAGGTTCTCTGAGAACCTCTTGTGGACTGAATTACTCATGTTATTCTACCTATAAAATAGAATAACATTTCCCAATTCTCCACATACTCAAGGTTGATGTACAGAATCTCTCAATTTTTCTCCTAAATTAAAAAAGCCTGGGGCACCTGCTGCTGCTCCAGAAGATGCTGAATCAAGTCTCTACAGATGCGAAGGAGTGGAGCCTGTGGGGAGGGTGGCACTTGGGGGATTCCACCAAGTCTTTTATTTAAAGTATAGCACCCTCCAGAAGGATGTCCGTGGAGCCCTGGACTGGACTCCTGTCTGCCTGTCTGTGGCTGTGGCCACTGCTCATGCTGTGCTGGCTCTGTGGTCTGACTCTATCCGCGAAGCCTCTTCTTGAGGCCATGGAGGGCTTTCTTCAGTACCCATGTCTCTCAGAGAGCCTGTCCTGACTTGAGGGGCTGAGCACACGAATGTCACTTCTTTTTTAAAAAAATATATTTTTATTGATTCAGAGAGGGAGAGGGAGAGACAGAAACACCAGTGATGAGACTCACTGATCAGCTGCCTCCTGCACACCCCCTACTGGGAATTGAGCCCACAACCTTGGGCATGTGCCCTTGACTGGAGTCGAACACGAGACCTTTTGGTCTGCAGGCCGACTCTCTATCCACTGAGCCAAACCAGCCTGGGCATGTCACTTCTTTTCTGTGGCCATGGTCCCTTCGTGCTCTGGAGGGCTCACCCTGGCTCAATTTCCATCTACACCTGGCACTGGAGGGCAGTTGGGCTAGTCACAGCCATCCAGCCATTGCAGTTTGTGCTGGGCCTAGGCAAAGCATTTAAAAGGCTGCCTCAGAGATTAGCACAAGCAGGAGACTCAGCTCAGAGCAGGCACTGGCAAGACTCAATTTCCGCCAACTGCCCACCTGTGAAGGTGCCAATGTCAGCAGCTGGGGTACTTCTTTGGTTGGGGACCAGAAGAGCTGGGGAGGGGTGGGGACTGCCTGGCAGCAGGAACTGGAGTGTCTGGCTGGGTGAACATGAAACCTTTCTCATTTGGTATGGCTTCAACTGTTTTGAAATCAGAGTAACTCTTTTTTCAGTTTTTTGTAGTCTACAGAGCCTACATAGAAACAGAGGGGGTAAGCAACAAAGACAGAGACCCTAGAATCTTTGTCAGAGCTTCTTTTTATTATATATATTGATTTCAGAGAGGAAGGGAGAGGGGAGAGATAGAAACATCAGTGATGAGGGAATCATTGATTGGCTGTCTCCTGCACCCCCCACACTGGGGATCGAGCCTACAACTTGGGTATGTGCCCTTAATGAGAATCGAATCCGTGACCATTTGGTCCACAGGCCAAAGCTCTATCTATTGAGCCAAACCAGCCAGGGCCTTCAGAGCTTCTTTTTAAAATGTTTGTTTAGTTGTGTTTTTTCATTTCAGAAAGGGAGAGGGAGAGTTAGAAACATCAATGGTGTGATTCATTGATCTGCTGTCTCCAGCATGCTCCCTACTGGGGATTGAGCCCACAACCCGGGCATGTGCCCTGACCTGGAATCAAACCATGACCTCCAGGTTCATGGGTCAACACTCAACCAAACCACTGAGCAACACTTGCCAGGCAGAGCTCCATTTTAGAATGAGGAAAAAGTCTCAGAGAGAATGGGTCTTGCACTTCCTTCCTCAGGAGGCTGCTCTGGGTTCTCTGGACAACACTGGTTTAGAGTCAAGTCCTTCAACCAGCAAATACACGGTATTTCAAGCCAACACTGATGCCAAAGTCACAGACCTGTATTACTTTGGAAACAGCTTTATAGCACCTCCCCAACCCCTCCAGATTTAGCACCCTGATCCCTAACCAGATGACTTAGTTCACATTTCCGACAATAGCTAAAATGGTATTTAAAATAACAAAAAAACAAAACCTCACGCCCTAACCGGTTTGGCTCAGTGGATAGAGCATCGGCCTGTGGACTGAAGGGTCCTGGGTTCGATTCCAGTCAAGGGCATGTACCTTGGTTGCGGGCACATCCCCAGTGGGGTGTGTGCAGGAGGCAGCTGATCGATGTTTCTCTCTCATCGATGTTTCTAATTCTCTATCCCTCTTCCTTCCTCTCTCTGTGAAGAATCAATTAAAAAAAACAAAAACAAAAAATCCTCACCCAAGTACATTTATTGAATTGAGAGATATGGGGATGGGGAGAGACAGGAACATCGATGTGAGAAACATCAATTGGTTGCCTTTGATACGTGCCACATAGGGGCTCAAACCTGTAACCTGGGTATGTGACCTGACCAGGAATCAAACCCGCAACCTTTTGGTATACCTGATAACACTCCAAATGAGCCACCAGCCAGGGTGGAAAATATATTTTTACTAGAGCCTGGTGCATGAAAATTCATGCACTGGAGGGGGGTCCCTCAGCCTGGCCTGCCACCCCTCACAGTCCAGAAACCCTCAGGGGCTGGACGCGATTGGCAATTGGGGGAAGGTGATGCCCCATTACACCTCTGCTGCTACCACTGCCGGCAGTGCAAGCCTCAGCCGGCCCTCGTTATCTGAGCCTCAGGCGGCCCTGGGCATCTGGGAGGCTGAGGGGACTGGGGGACTCTGGAGGAAGGTGTGTGAAGCGGTTGGGCCCATGGGGGGTGGGAGGGGGCGGGCCTTGCCTTGCTGCATACCTGTCACCCCAGCAGAGCTGAAGGGACAGGGGCTGCCATCTTTGAGGGCGTGACAATAAGCATATTCCCTCCTTATTGGCTGTGGGCGCCACCATCTTTATGAGTCCATGAGGGGCAATTAGCATATTCCCTCCTTATTAGATAGGATTGATTTCTGAGAGGGAAAGAAACATCAGCGATGAGAATCATGGATCAGCTGCCTCCAGCATGCCCCCTCACCTGGAATTGAGCCACAGCCTGGGCATGTGCCCTGACTAGGAATTGAACCATCATCTCCTGGTTCACAGATCAACACAACCACTGAACCATGCTGGTTGGGCCAGAGTGGCAAATTCTGTTATAGTGTACCATCATCACCACCAAGTCCTACCTGAAACAATGTGGAATATTAATCTCTAGAACCATAAGTTCTCTTGAAGAAATAATTCCTCTCACACAGCCTAGAGTTATTGCCAAACTGTTTCATCAATTGTTCATAGTTTTTCCAAAATTATCATATAACCCTGACATCTAACATGTGGTAATATGCTTATGATTTCTGCCAAGTGTAAGGGCCTCAGAACTGGGTATTTTAAGAAGAAAAAAAGTTACATCCTTGTAAATAAAAATTTAAACCAAAGACTGACAATCTCAGAATGTTTGTTTGAAAACTATTTGTCATTTTTCTCCATACACACCTCATCTTTTCTGGGCCTTCTAAGAACAAGCAACCGTTAGGTCAGAACATACCAGTGTCCCAGGGTGGATTAATGTCACCAAATGGCATCTTAAATTTGAGAATTTCTCCTCTCTCTTCAGTTTTGACTTTGTGGGCATCGCCAGTTTTATTGGAAAAGTTAATGAGGTCTATGAGCTTCTTTCCAAAGTCCAAGCTTTAAAGGGTTCATAAACCTGGTTCAGGAAACTTGGCTCTAATAAACCAGTGCAGTGGCATTACTTCCAAACACACAAAAATAGGCAAGTGACATATTATTGGAGGTCATGAACACCACAAAAAATATGTAGTCTGAATGAATACCATCTGGCTGTCTTTAAAAATAGGATGACTGGTACCACTATTCCAAAAAAAAGAAAAAGAGAGAGAGAGATGCCCAGCTGGAGGGACTCAGTTAGTTGGGCACAGTACTGTGTACTAGGTTCAATTCCCAGCCAATGGGTTGTGGGCTCAGTCCCAGGTAGGGGGTGTGCAGGAGGCAGCCAATCATTCTCTCTCACATCAACGCTTCTCTCTCCCTTTCTCTAAAATTCAATAAAATACTTAAAAATAAAAGGCAGGACAAAGAACAATTTTTACCCATAATGATTTATTTTCTACAATACTTCGTTAAAGAGTTCAATGATTTGCACTCAGCAGTTATATAGCCAAGAGGCAACCAAGTGTAATACGAAGAATTGGACTGAAGTCCTCGCACTTGAAGGCTATACAAAGTCTCTTGCTTCAAGGAAATAGGAACATTAATAAAAAAACACACAAGCTCTCTAGGCTCCAGAATCTCAACAGAAAATAACACTAACAGTTAGTGAAATTGTAGGTGTTAACATGGAAAACAGATCTTGTGCAAATATTAACACCTAAGACTTCTGTATAGATTTTTATTATAAACAACAAAATGTTATGTCTCCATTACAAACCTTCCATATTGAAAGGATCTCTAACATGAATTGCTTTAATATCAATTATGAAGCAAAAAAAGTTTAAGAACCTCACAGTGGGAACAATCCAACACTGACAAACTCTAGTGAACAGACATTCTTACTGTAAAACAAACGCAATTCATAATTACATAGAGGAGGTCCTAGCTGTGGGTGTTAGGAGACAAGCCAACTGTCCAGACCAAAAGGCACTCACTGCTAGGGATGAAACAAGCTCTGAACCAAACCAGCCACATGGGGTTGGTTCCTTGAAAACAGTGGTCACCTACTGTTCAGCTTGAGCAGTCCAAGTACAAACAAGCAAGCAAAACCATCCCTTCTCTTTAAACCCACCACTCGCATGTGGACTGGCCGCCCTCATCACTGCGCAGGCGGAGCGAGCTGAGAGCAGGTCTGTTCTAGTTTGAGCTGTCATTCCCCTCTGCACAATGGCACAAGGATGATCCACCCTCAGTATTGTTCCTGAGAGCCACACCTTCATGAGCTGTCCAGGCCCGGGCACTCCCAGACTAACCAGGCCCTGTTTAAGATGGACATGGATAGCGCCCTTCTTTCCAGGGCCATATAGCTTTCCTTGGTCAACTCTGGAGTTCCTGTGACAAGCACGAGGGCCCCGAGCATCTCTGCTGCTGGGGGAGCGCAGGGACTAGGAGCCCACTACAGTGTGGTGCTGGGCTTCACCAGCCAGTTCTTGTGCCGATTCCCAACCCCTAGTGTTTGGGTTCAAATTTTTCTGTTCATTTTTTTAACGGCAGGTATCCTACCCCACCCCTAATAAGATAAAATAAAATAAATCACTATACGTTGGGGAAGACAGACAGGGCAGCATTTCTACGAGAAACAACGGGCTTGAAAAGCATGGCACTGAAAATGCTCGCATGACCAGTTTCACTGAGCGTGCTCAGGGGTAAGTTTTAGCACCATTTTTTTTGCTTTTTTTTTTTAATCTTTAGAAATTAACACAACTTTTAACATAGAACACTTGAACAATAATGAAGTGTAGCCCTATAGATCAATACTGTTGTACAAATTGAAGGTGGGTGGTTTAATCCCAAACTGACCACCCTGACATCAATCCATGGCACCTAAAAGTAACTGTCGTCACGTTTGTAACAAGACATTTATCATTCTCAGCAGCAGGAAATCATGAAACAATCCCTTCATCTTCAATAGCTTTTTTTCATTACCTCTGCAAGGAAAAGTGGCAGGAAGTGAGGATGTAGCCCAGCCTGGGCATCCTGATGTCAGCCCATTGCTCCTGCACGCGCCATAGTCTAAGAGGATGATGCCAAGCTAACCTGCCCATCTTTATTCCTCTCTTCCAAGAAATAAGACAGCATGTGTTGTGTCTTAGACTGTGTCCCTGTCCACCTCCTTCCCCAATTCCTGGCAGAAGAAAACTCAAAAGGTCTTCTGATTTGACTATTTGCCCATTCTGGAAAGTCACGCCACCACCACATAAACTTTTAAAAATAAATTAAATAAAAACATTGTGTCCACCAGGTTGACATCCAAGCCACGTCAAGAGTCCTCCAAGTGCGCTGTCAGACAGTGTTACCTTAGGGTCTCTCCTCCCACTGGCCACTCCTCCTGGGGCCCTTCCAGCAGAGCCTCCGTGACAGGACAGTGCTGCCATAGCCCCTTCCAAGTCCCAGCTGCCATCAACTCTGCACCAAGGGGTGAAGGCTGGGCAAGAGGAACTTGCTAACAGGTCCTTAGTTAGCAGCTATGGGAAAGGAAACTATGCCACAGGAAAACAGAATGACCTAGACTAAAATGAGCTGTTTAGAACCCTGCCCTGGTGGGGTAAAGATTCCCAGCATATTAGGCAAGATAACGATTCACCTTGTTTAATTATATAGCTTTGTTCTAAAGTCCTGTAAAGGACAAAATCAACTGTCTTCTCACTTCTACAGGGAAACTAGAAAAAGAAACTCCTCTGCTTTTCAGTCCCTTAAAGATGTTTGCCTGAAAAGACAAATACAGCTTGGAGACCTGGATTTTTTCCTGTGACAATGTGTCTTTCTACAGCCCGACCCAGGTGCTTGTGGGAACATCTATCTTCTGTGAACCTACGCAGCTATAGAGGCACTGCTACCAGGCGAGGAGTGAGGTAGCCGGGTGGTAAGGAGAAGGCCTCCCTTTTCATGCTGCACGCGGCAAGGACATCGGGACCTCCTGCAGACGTCGCAGTTCATTCCTCAACAGGTTCCACCACAGAGCTCCCTGTGCAGTACCAGGAGACTCACTGCGGCAAGAGCGCCAGAAAATCCACCTGACAGCAGAGTTAGAATTACACCTTGGAGGTTGATTGAGCAACAAATGAGATCTGCCACGTCATCTGAGGGCTTTCAATCTGGATGTGGGTGTCTGTCCAGGAGCCCCACAGGACTCACGGTGCCCACGGCCAACCTGAATATGGCGTCCACTTATGAAGCATGGAGGTTGTAATCAATTGTTGGTATGCAATAAACTGGACATTTAAAAAAAGGAATTTAAAACCTAAAAATGTGTCTTGTTGGTCTCCGTTGCCCAGAATGCCAGGGGAAAACACATCTACTTGATCTGGGGAGGCTACAAGGGTGCAAATGGGGTCAACCTTCAGGAATCATGACTTCTAGCTCCCACTGTGTAGCCAGCAAGCAGGTGGCCACGTGCATGCCGAAGGCCTTCTGAACCCACAGGCAATTCTCTCTAGTCATGGAGGAGCCCCAATCCAACGGAACCCCATAATGAGGAAAGGCTGAAATAAGGCTTGGGCCCCTCGAGTTCTGTTTCATTCGCTATAACCCCGCCCTCCCACCCCAACCCCGAGTCAGCTGGAGGCAGACTTGGCAACGGAAGCTAGCATCATAAAATGGTGCAGTAATAGAAGTAACTGGACCAGGAAGAGGAGGCGTCTGCTCCAATGATGTCATAGCCATTGGTGGCCACAGGGGGGTGGGACTGGTCATGCAGCCGTGTGTCAGGAGTAATGATTGTAGAGGGGCGGGGCATGAAGAGTGCCATTCTGGAAACAGTGCTGCCGAGAAGCAATATATTCTGCATAACTGATTGTCACTTTCTCACTTCGGTACCTGTGTAAGGAGACAGGGAAGGGTATTATGAACCCCAAACACTTCATTCAGTAAAGTCATTCAGCTTAGAAAACCAAAAGCTTATTCCACATTTTTAAAGAATAAAATGGAAGACCAAGAGCAACCTTACTTACAGAAAATGACAGACAGCACAAGAAAACAATGTTGTTATTACAAATGAACGAGATGAAAAAGCACAATCACAATACCCCTCCAGAAGGGATTTTCTGCACATTCCACCTTTAAACACTATATATATGCTTATCATCAGGCTGCTCTTAAGCAATCTGCTACGGGGTCTGGAGGAAGAATCTCAAGTCAGAGGACATGGGTGGCAGATTGGAAGAGGACTGCAACCAAGGCCCAGTGTAAACCGCAAGTCTACTTTCAGGTAAAAATGAGGTAAAATGACAAAAATACAACCTCAATTTGCAAAAAGTAACAAGCGAGTTATTTATAACCAAAAGGGCACAGATACCTAATTCTGGGTCAAATTCTCATGAAGCAGATTAAAGGATCCTGGGGCTATATAGGACGGCCTCAATTCCTGGATGAGTATGCCATCTATCACAGGGTCATCAGAACAGAATTCCTAGCACTGTGGCTTTGCTCTGGAAAGAGCCATGAGTCAGGATGCAAAGCATGGGTGTTACAAACCTATGGAGCCTACTACAGACCACAGGAGCTGGGTGTGACAATCCTTACCCAGAGCCATCTCTTTCCCACTGTAATCACTCCTCCACTGCAAGGTGATTATTCCTGAATTTTGACAGGGAAATGGCTGTTCAAATAAATTATAATAATAATAATGATAATAATAATGCTTTGTATTTGAAGATTTATTTTTTAAATTTTCTTGGAATCCAAAGCATTTAAAAAACACTGGGTTATCTTCCAAATAGACCTGTGAGGTTACTGCATGATTATTCAGCATTTTACAGATCAGGGGCCAGAGGCCCACGAAGCCCATAGAGCTAAACCTCTCAGTGTTTTCGATTTCAGTAGGGATGGGAAGAGAACTGACATCTATGCTTGGCCCTGGTTTAGAGATTCCTCATATATCACCTTACCACAACCTAAAACAACCCTAAGGCATTATCATTCACTTTTTACAGACAGGAGAGTTTTCCACTTAGAGTGGCAGAATAGCTGACCAGGTCCCATGGCTAAGTGGTGGGGCTGTGTTTCAGACCCCAAGGCCACCTATACTCTACCACATTAGGCAGCCTCCCCAAAGAAGCATTCACTCCAAACAGGCAGGGGCGTTTCCTTTCAACTCTTCATAAAAAGCATTTTCTGACTGTTCCTTTAAGGTGCCACCTGACCACATCAGCCTCCCCCAAACTAAGTCTGGCACAGACACCCACGACTTGCTCAGTGCCTAGCTCTGCTCCCTCTGCTCTCAGCTTAGCTGCTGGGACACTCAGGAGGCTGAGTCTTTCTTTGCGCAGGGCCTCACCGCACCGCACTTCTGTGGTAGGAGACAGCAGAGACACTTTCTTCCCCTTTCCATCAACAAGTACCCTCCACGCAAGCCCAGCTAAATTAAAATGACAAGGAAAACGAGACAGGGGGTTACCTGGTGAGTCTGATCGTTTTTCTGAATTCACTGGTAATTGGAGCCTTAAAGCCACCTTTCCTGAGCAAGGAGTCTATTGTCTGGATCTGATCCCAGTCTGAGGAAAGGAGACACACTGAGGTCAGGGCACAGTGACATAGGGGCATGCTCTCACACAGGGAGAGACAGAAGCGGCCACTTCTGCTAGGGAGGGGCAGGGGGAGCCCTGGGCACCGAGTGGTCTGCCTCACTGACAGTTCAAGGGAAACCTTGGCGACCTGAGATGATGGCCTGACACATGCCGTATGACTGTCTCCAGGCCCCTGCTTCTGTATCTTTCCTGTCAGAGGCAATCCCAGTGTAAATATCTAGGAATGAGCATGGTCCCAACGTAGACAGGCTGTGGACCTAGTGCTGGGAGCCAGGGTTGTTCTGTGGAAAGAGAGAATTCAATTCTGCAGCTTATATTCCTCAGTGTGGCCTTCCTTCATTTGATGATTTCTTGGAGTCCAGTTTTCAATTATAGAGAATTGATAGTAGGAAGGAAGCTATTCCTTTAAAACGATGGGAAAACTGTTCACACAGTGCTGCTGTGTTGTTCCTCCATATTTGTGACAGATAAAACCAAAAACCAAACTAAACTCCATAAATTACTGCAGTATGTGCCACTTTTTAATTTTCCCAAATATTCAAATGGCAAAAGTACTTTAATTATTTACCTAAGTTATCGTCCCATCTCAGTATCAGAAAATATTTATCGTGTGCCCTCTTGTACAGAAATATGGGATTTATGACTTCAAAAAGGTGGATAAAAGGCTTCTGTTTTATGTCACATCCTCAATGCTTTTGAAAAAGTTTAAACACAACCACAATGAAAACCAACAAGGCAACTCGCTGGCCACATAATTAGTTCACTGACATCTCAAACTAGACATTTTTCTCTCTTTCAGGTTCACATCTAACAAATGCTGTGTGTGTGTGTTAATTTACATATTAATTAAAAAAACAAAATTCTAAGAAAGAAAATGAGGTTACATATCACAGAATGTACAAGCAACATTTATAGGTATTCGTTTAAAGGGAAACCTGCCCAACCATTTCCCACCTTCAATGTCACAGTTTAAGAACTTAGTAACTACCAAGTTCCTTCGCCCCCAACACATCTACTGCTAAATTCTTTAAAAAATAGGATTATTATATTTTGCCTTTTTCCAAGTATAATACTGTTTAATAATTCATGACCAAGAGTTCAAAACTCCCAATATGGGCAGCTTCCCTTTACAATGAACTCCACAATATGGTCAAGTTAACTGGTGGAATTTTGCTACAATCACCAATCTTGGAGGACAAGAAATAAAGCTATTCCCTGAAAGTGAAATAAGCAAGTAAGTAGGAAAAATCGTTCTCCCCTCCTCTTCCCAGCTTCTGCCTTGTTCAGAGTTCATTTCTCCTTCTAGAAGACGCTGTTAGGCTATGAAAAGGAAAAAGGGTACTCGTTCTTAGTGGCACTTGGGCTGAAAGACCATACACCCTATTCTCCAGCCGGTTAGTCAGCAACGCTATGTTCAGTGTTGTTCAATGCAAGTCCATTTGTCCAACTCACCTTGCTCCTTAGCAACCTCAGGTAAATATGTGGCTGTACGTTTGACACCTTTTTCATTGATGAATTCAATTCGAATCCCATGGACCCCTACCTACAAAAAAAAACCACAACCAAATAAATGGCACTGATTTATTCTGAAGACATTTCAGCCATCCACACATAAACAGGAGAACCTCTTGATTTTCATCACGAATGCTGTCAGATATAAAAGCCAAAAAAACTAGCTTGAGAGATGTGATTCCACATGTAGTCACCTAGGAGTATAAAGGTTATAGAAATAAATCCTTTCAATTGCTCATCTGATCATCTTGAATACTCCACTTTCAAACTAGTCCATTAAATGAACATGCCACAGGGTTTGATCTGGCTTGGGGCCCTTCACAAATGACTCTAAATAACAACTTTGACTTAAGGACTAACCAAGAAGGATCTGGAATATTCCACTTTATCATGATTATTTCTTTGGTTGTTTATTTAATATTATTGTCATTATTTTTATCTTTATTGTTGTAAGTATTACAGATGCCCCTCTTTATTCCCTCATCTATTACTTATTAGGCATGGGAGAAGGAAGTGAACCAAAGTAGACTTGGAAGAAAGAGGAGAAATCCTTCATAATTCTGCTTCTGATATTGTAGTACTTTTTATGTCCACCCATGCTGCCCATAATTTTTTCCAAACTCAACTTCCACATTCTCATGCCCTCTCAATGAAGGAGACACGTCACCATGTACTAACCCGAACCCAAATGCAACGCAGGGTCCCAAACGCAGCGGTTCTCACCTCCCAGTCCAGGTAATCACTGGCATCCTCAAAGTTAGTGAGGAGGGAGACGGAGCAGGACAGTTTAGGCAGCTCCTCGCGGGTCAGGGGGGGGAAGCGACTGTCCTTAAGTGCACTGGGGGGGACAAAAACACATCAGTGAGGCTACTCTGGAGTTGGGAGCATGTGCCTGAATATTTACAACTGGAGCTATGCAGAGATGTCTATTACCCATTCATACTCAGGGGCTAAAAACAACTTGATGCTATTAACTGTCTATACTTGAACCAGCAAGTGACTCACAGGTTGCAGCCTCCACGGTCCTGACCACCAAGAAGATAGCTCACTCTTTATTGCTTTGAAGACATACAGTCTGGCAGCTGTTTTCCATTCTGTAGCCAATGTTTGCACCATCTTATGCCTCGTGTAATTACCTGGTTAGCGTGTATTCCCTGAGTCCTGAATGAAGATTCATGGCTGAGAAGGTCCCAATGCAGCCACGAAGCCGCTTGTCCCGCCCTGTCTTCCATGTCACAAAGAGCGGGCTAAAAAAGCAAAACACAAAACACTCTCCAGCCCCAAATCAGTCATGGATGGAACAAACCTTGGCTTTATTCCTGTTCATTTGTTATTCCCCAAAAGGACTGCTTTCTTATTTGTTACTCCCCCAAAGGACCTGCCAGCTACCTGCAGGGCTCTATTCCTGAGAGGCGCTCAGTCCCAGGGGACATTGAAGACACCTCGCAAGGGGCACGCAGAAAGGCCCTGTGCTATAGTCCTCTTCCTCTGTCCAGGACTTCACATTTTTTTCTTCTAATTCTCCATGTCCTTCTCCTCTTCTTTACACTCTATTTTGAATGTCCAAGTTCCCTAGTTTCACCATGGGCCTATGCACCGTCTCCTTATCTGCAAGCACTCCCTATGGCCCCACACTGTTCCCATAGTTATTTCAGCCAATGGCAACTACAAATATCTCCTGCTCATAAATGTTGAGAAAAGAAAAACGTTTCCTGAAAAGAGCTTATTAGCAGAAATCGCCACCTTCTCTTTCTAGGCTACCTCAGATGGATGGTGATGGGTTTTTAGGAAGAAGTCTCGGGTCTGTCTCTCTTCCCGAGACTCCTCCATGCTCCTACGCCTTTACAAACCTCTTTGGTGAATCGAAAGATATAATTGTAAAGGGAAGCTGCCCATATTGGGAGTTTTGAACTCTTGGTCATGAATTATTCAACAGTATTATACTTGGAAAAAGGCAAAACATAATAATCCTATTTTTAAAGAATTCAGCAGTCGATATGTTGGAGGCGAAGCACCTGGTAGTTACTAAGTTCTTAAACTGTGACATTGAAGGTGGGAAATGGTTGGGCAGGTTTCCCTTTAAACGAATACCTATGCCTGAGTTAAACACTTCTAAAAAGCAACTTAAAAATTTAAAGTTACCTAGTGCTTTGATCATTGTTACAAAGTGGATCTCCCACCCACCCTGGTCTTTCCCTTATACTAACACATTTGAATAGCACCAGCAAGAGTTACTGTCTAAAAACTCCTCCACAACCCTCAAGTAGTCCACTGTCTGCAGGAGGAAATACGAGCCCAAATAGAATGGCCCTGCAATGCTGCAGCCACCACCCACTCTCTCAACCTGTGTCCTCCTTTATAGATGCACCTGCTTCCACTCGGACCCAGTGGGATCACCTGCACCTGCTCCGCCTGACTATGGTACCCTGCGGCAATACTGCCCTGAAAAGTGAGGACTCTTTCCCTTCATCTCTTCTCCTCTGACACCATCACACAGGAGGGACGCCGTCCGCTCTACTCTGCCCACAGTGCACCACACACTATTTAACTTTGTGTCTGTGGTTTGAGGACTCAACAAGTCTCCCAAGAACAAGGACTTTTCTTCATGTCTCTTCACTCCCTGCCCAGTGGGCTGTGCAATGCTTTCCTATGCTGAGGAATGACCTCAGGTCAATGAGTGCTCCAAGCATCTCAAAAAACAAAGCTCAAAAAGCTCTTTCAAGTCACCTCGGAGCTGCTTCTGATTCTGAGAAAGGAGCAAACACTGGCCTGAGTTTCCTCACTTTACACTTTATACACATACTGCTCATATCATTGGCATGTGAGAGGGCTGGGGACAAACAACAAAGTCTTGAATTAAAAAGTAAAAGAGTTCTGGCTGGTTTAGCTGAGAGTGTCGGCCCGTGACTAGAAGGGTCCTGTGTTTGATCCTGGTCAAGCGCATGTATCTCGGTTGCAGGCTCAATCCCTAGCCCTGGAGGCAACCAGTCATTGTGTCTCTCACATCAATGTTTCTCTCTCTCCTTCCCTCCCTTCCACTCACTCTAAAAATCAATGGAAAAATATCCTTGGACGAGGGTTAACAAAACCAACCAACCAATAGAGCAGATTGTGACATGTGGGTGGGGTGCCAGCAGCCCTGAGATTTCCATGGGCTTTCTGCTGAACAGAGGGAGGGGACCCTGTGAAAGCTCCCAGCTCCCATGAAATGAGCTCCTAGTCTCCGCCTGGCCCTCAGGCGCTCCCAGTTCACCTGGACTTCAACACTACTGGGTCCACAATGATGTGACAGTGTGACGATGTGACAGTGTGCACTGTACATTTCAAACAACAGAAGAGCCAGGGAAAAAAGCCCGATTTCCAGAACATTACTTTCAGCAGCCTACACCTCCTCCAAATATAACCTTGTGCCTTTCCAATACTGAATGCAGTGGATACTCTAGATATCACTGGATAATTCTCACCATCCTATTCTTAAATCACATTCAAGTTTTTATAAGTAGCAGGAAAATGCCATCCTGCCCTTCTCATTGTCCCTGCTCTGATGGATTTACTCACTAGGGGTCATTGGTGAATCTAGGAAGTCGTGGCTGAGGGAAGCCGTAGAGGTGACAGTAGAGGACATCAAAGCAGTAGCAGCACATCTCTGCGGTCACCACCAGATTCTTGGTGGTGTTGGCAGTTCCATTGGGTCGGGGAAGAGGACTCAGAGCTCCCGATGCGGGATTCATTCGTGTAATGGGAGCGTTTCCAGGTCCCAGAGTTAAGTCTGACACATTCTCCCGACCACTGCTGCCATCCACATGCTGGTGGTTTTGAAGAGGTCCTGAACTAGAGCCGGGGACAGTGGTGGACTGGTTCCCGTGAGTGTGCGTTCCACTTCCAGATAACTTGGGCTTCTTGACCCCACAACAGCCTGCTGCCAACTTGGGCTCGAGTGGAGGAACGCAGCGTCTTTTTCCCATCCTGACTCAGTGCTCGCGGTCTGGAATGTACAGAACCCTAACCAAAAAGAGAACAGATAAGCATTGATTCAAATGGTTAGCTAAAAAGAGAAAACAAAAACAGAAGAAAGAGTCTCCACACAGAGGCAAGAGTCATCAATGCTCTTTCTCCCCCAGGTCACATGGCCACAATTGATCCCAGGCTAGCTTGACTGAAGAAACCCTGAGTTCCACAGCAGGAATTCCTAAAGGAAAATAATTTTTTATTTTCCATGAAACTATGGTCACCAAGGAGGGAGGCAGCAGCACAGTGTTCCCTCGCGTGGGCAGGAGGAAGGGTGGGGGCAACCCATGAAGCTGGATGGTGGATGGCATCGCAAGGCCGGCTGGAGGACTGCACTGGACCTGACAGACTCTTCATCAGGCTGCTTGCTCTACCGCTTCCGAGGATCCAAATGGAGCCACCCTAATTTCAAAGGACCCTAGAGAAACATCCATGATTTCCTTAACTGCATCCTTTCAGCATTTCCTCATCACGAACATAAATATATGTGATTTCAGCCCCCAACCTTAGTGACGGTGAAAAGCAGTTAGCTGCCATTCCAAAAAGAGCACACCTTTTAACACAAGGCTCCCATCCTTCTGTCCTCACAGCTATCACTCGCCAATGCTCATTTTCTTTGGTTTTCAGAACTCCACTTTCTACACACCTCTCTATCCTTTTAAGACCTCATTCAAGAAAAGCCAAGCTTCATAGTCCTTTCGTCAGGCAGCCTTTCTGCCCTGTCAGAGAAAAGCAGACATATGCAAAGCCACTCAGCTTAACACAGTGTGGTATCAGATGGGCCAGAAAGCCATCTGATGATATGAATGGGAGGGAGGATCTTTTTACTAAATTTTTTTCTTAAAAAGCCTAAAGTAGAAATGTATAGCTATAACATGACCAAAATCTTCTATTGTGTTAAAAATCACAGAATCAGGAAATAGAGATCCTAGTTATTTCAATATTGATTATACCAAAGTTTGTAAAATTCTGTTGACTGGAGAAAAGTATACAGGTTTTTCTCAAGTGATTACATGTTTTAGCCCTTCCCTAGATAGTCTTCCTAAAATTTTCTCATTTGAACACATAGCACATAACTGCCTTTTTACACATTGCCTTAAAACATAGTGTTTTGGTTATAAATTCCACAGCCTTTTAAATCAAATTAGATGTTTACCCACCCACTTGCTATGCCAGCAATTCTACAAAAACAGCCTGTCACTTAAAGTTGAATGAGATGTAAAAATTTCACAAGTTTTACTTGTTTATCTTCTTGATATATGCTGATCCACACACATTTTTGTATTGAGGGCAATTTTTAGTGAGTTCTGAGGAATAATACCTTTGTACTCTTCAATGTTTGGCTTGAAAATAGGATTCTTTTTGAGAAAGCCTTATGCACTTGATCCATTAAAACTTCCAGAAACGCCCTGACCAATTTGGCTCAGTGGATATAGCATTGGCCTGCAGACTCAAGGGTCCCGGGTTCGATTCCGGTCAAGGGCATGTACCTTGGTTGCGGGCACATCCCCAGTGGGGAGTGTGCAGGAGGCAGCTGATCAATGTTTCTCTCTCATCGATGTTTCTAGCTCTCTATCCCTCTCTCTTCCCCTCTGTAAAAAATCAATAAAAAATATTTTTTTATTAAAAAACAAACAAACAAAAAAACTTCCAGAAACGATACTGATTCTGAGCACAGACTTCATTGTCTTGTTCAGACAATTAATCGGGCATTTTCCCGCCAAATCGCATCGTAACGGGAAGAAAGAAATCCAATAATGGTCTGACTTTGCAAAGTCTATCTGAGTTGTCTTGCACATTTTCGTTGTTGAAATGCCAGGCCCTCCATATTTGACAGAATCTGTCTCTACTCATCGTTTTTGGAAAAAACTCACCTCCCGCGCTTTGGTATAAAAAGTGATATGACGAGTTTACTCATTTCCCGCAAAAAAATGTGTTAAGAGAGGGAGCAGAATATCTTGGTTGAAAAATACTGACTCTAGAACCAACTGGCCTGGGTTTTCAAATCCTGATCCTTCAGGATTACCTCTGTGACTCAGTTTCTTCACAATGTGAGTAATCAGACTTGCCTCGTGTGGTTGTTAGGAAAATGAGTTACCATATATATGAAGTGCTTAATACAATGTCTGGCCTGTAGTAAGTGTCAATTTATTCAGCTGGGTTTTGTTTGCTCCCACCAGCACGAACTCCTGGAGGGCCAGGACCACACTGTGGAGTGCTTGCTCTGAACAGGTGCTTTCTAAACAGGGTTTCAAAAACCCTCAAAACCATTCAGCAAGGCAGATGATGGTACTATCATCCTACAGAGGTGGGACCTCAGGCTGAATAAGCCAGATAACCCGCCTGAAGGCAGATTGCCACTAAGAGGCAGAGTTAGAACTGGGAGCACAATCTGCATGCTAGACTCCAAGGCCTGAAATACCAAGCCACAAAGTGTGAGGCCTGCCAATAATAACCGCTGGATTCAGCCCCTTTCCTAAGGGCATGATGGAAAACAAACTACATCCAAGGGTGCACTTAAAAACTAGCTTAAGAGTTTGCAGAACCTTGCCAACAAAAATGGAGCAGGAAACAAATTCAAAACCAATATCTCAGCCATCACCTGGACAAGTACCAATTCCCCTGAAACTGTCATTGGAGTTCACAATGGATATCACTGGCTTCTGAGCTCTCATTTAACTTTCCACCTTGTATGTAACGTGTTAAATGAAGCAGAACAATCTCTACAGAGTTGGAGTTTTAACAGGCCAACAGGGTCTGGAAGCTGTGCCTCCAGAGGGACCCCAAATTCAAAGAAACAAATAGAAAGGATGAAACACAAAGTTAAAAAAAAAAAATCTTACAGAGGGTGAGGTGGGAACTGGGAGGAGGGGAGCTATGGGGGGAAAAAGAGGAACAACTGTAATAATCTGAACAATAAAGATAAATTAAAAAAAAAAAAAAAGAAAGAAATCTTTGCACCAAAGCACACCTGAGGGAAGAGCTAGATGTTATGAGATTGTGACAACTGAGGTGTTTGTTAGCCAGAGTTATCAACTACCTGACTGGAAAACACCCCAGAACAGAGCAACAGAAGAGATTTCACACCACACCAAGACAGAAGAAATGAATTCTGGGAATATTCTGCCTACACACAATGTACAACCAGTCATCTGTAGTGGGAACAAACACAACAGATTACATTAAACAATTCCCCCACACCCTCCCAAGCTACAATTTGAAATCAAGAGAACCAATCCAAATCTTATGACTCTTTAGGCCCAAGCATTTCTTGGGAGGCCATTAAGCAAATAATTCAATCGATATTCTCAAGTAGTGACCAAAGGCAGCACTTTATCTTTCAGTATAAAGCAAATATTAAGTGAACTACAATAAAGAATGTTAAGTATTAAGTAGCACTGGCCTGGTGGCTCAGTTGGTTGGAGAGTTGTCCCAATGCTCCAAAGTTGAGGGTTTAACTTGTACATGTCCAGGACACATGCAAGAAAACAGGCAGTAAATGCATGGACTCTGCATCAAAGATATATTAGAAGGCAGTACTTAAAAAAATTTTATTCTATAAAATTAAATCTATGGAAAACTCAAAACATAAACAAAACAGCTTAATGAACCCAATATCCAGCCTTAATAATTTTTAACATATGCTCAATCTTTTCTTTTTCTTTTTTTTAAAAAATATATTTTATTGATTTTTTTACAGAGAGGAAGGGAGAGAGATAGAGAGTTAAAAACATCAATGAGAGAGAAACACCAGTCAGCTGCCTCCTGCACACTCCCCACTGGGGATATTCCCGCAACCAAGGTACATGCCCTTAACCGGAACCGAACCCGGGACCCCAGAGTCCCCAGGCCGACGCTCTATCCACTGAGCCAAATCGGTCAGGGCTCAATCTTTTCTTTTTCAATGTTTTTGTTGATTTCAAAGAGAGGAAAGGGAAGGAGGGACAGACAGAAACATCAATGAGAGAGAAACATTGACTGGCTACCTTCTGCACATCCTTTGCTGAGAATTGAGCCCAAAATTCGAATCCCAGGCATGTGCAGTGACCAGGAATCACACTGGAGACCTCTTGGAGCATGGGATGCCCCTCAACCAACAGAACCACACTGGCCGGGGAGTATGGCCAATCTTATTTCACTTACTAGAGGCCTGGTGCATGACATTCATGCACTTGGGGGTTGGGGATCCCTCAGCCCAGCCTGCACCCTCTCAAGTCCGGGAGCCCTTGGGGGATGTCTGACTGACAGAGAAGCACAGAGAAGCGGGCCTAAGCCATCAGTCAGACATCCTTAGCACTGTTGCAGAGGTGGGAGAGGTTCCTGCCACTGCCTCTGCACTTGCCAGCCATGAGTCTGGCTTCTGGTCTAGCAGACTGACCACCAGGGGCCGCTCCTGAGTTGAGCATCTGCCCCCTACTGGTCAGTGCATGTCATAGCAACAGGTTGTTCCACTGTTGGACCGAAAACAGCTCTTTGACATTCCCCAAGGGCACAGGCCAGGCAGAAGGACCCCACCGGTGCACAAGTGGGGCCAGGGCGGGACTGTGGGAGGGCTCCAGGGCGTGTCTGGCTTGTCTTGATCAGTCCTGACTGGCTGGACCTAGGAGCAAGCTAACCTACCAGTTGGAGCCTCTGCCTCCTGGTGATCAGTGCACATGATAGTGACTGGTTGACCAGTAAACTGTCTGCCTCCTAGTGGTCACTGCATATCATAGCAAGCAGTTGAGTGACCTTAGCATATCATTAGCACATTATGCTTTGATTGGTTGAACGGCAAACTGAATGACTGGACACTTAACATAGGCTTTTATTATATAGGATAGCCTACATATTCTAGCTCCCCTCCTTAACGGATTTGAAGGCATATTTTTAAGGGGGTGTGTGTGTCAATATTGAGTAGCCCTGACCCGGTGGCTCAACTGGTTGAATTGTCCTGATGCTCCAACGTAGTGGGTTCGATCCCCAGCCACAGCACATATAAGAAAACAGCCAGTACATGCACGGGTAAGTGGAACAACCAATCCACATTTCTTTCTCTCTAAAAATCAGTAAGTTAAAAATAAAAAAAAGAACGCTAAGTAAAACGGGGTGCTGGTAGGAAATTAGAAAATACTTTATTACATTAACCACTATCCACCAATTTCATCAAAACTTTCTCTTTAGAGACTCTACTAATCCTACTCCAACAAAGTAGGCATCTCACCACAACCAAGTAGTCCCAGACTCAGCTTTCAGGACCACCCTACAATAAGCAGACATTCACTTCTCCAACAGCTTGGCACCTGAGAGTACAACGTAAGGCATCTCAGAATAACAGTGCAAAACAAAACAAACAAACAAACAAAAACCCCAAAGATATACTCAAGATCTCTTCTAAAACAATGTGGGAATTTGATCTTATTCTTCCTCAAAACCTCATAAAAACTAGCAAAAATGGTACTTTGATCCTAGTATGAGTAACTGAATAGTTACTGCAAAGTCAGTTCATCTGAAATAAGTGGAATCAAGTGTAAAAATTCTTTCTTTATAGATACACTAGAGGCCCGGGGCACAAAAATTTGTGCACTTGGAGGGGTCCCTCAGCCTGGCCTATGCCCTCTTGCAGTCTGGGACCGCTCAGAGGATGTCCACCTGCTGGCTTAAAACCGCTCCTTGAGTGATCCGGGCTAAACTGGCAGTCAGACATCCCTTTGGCAGCCAGGGAGCCCTTAGGAGATGTCCACTTGCCAGCGGGGAGCAGGCCTAAGCTGCAGTTGGACATCCTTAGCGCTGCTGAGGAGGCAGGAGAGGCTCCCACCACCACCGCTGTACTGGCAGCGGTCAGCCTGGCTTGTAGCTGAGCAGAGCTCCCGCTGTGGGAGTGCACTGACCACCAGGGGCAGCTCCTGCATTGAGCATCTGCCCCCTGGTGGTCAGCGTGTATCAGAGTGACCAGTCATTCCCAGTCGTTTTGCTGTTAGGGTCCATTTGCATATTACTCTTTTATTATATAAGATTAGGTCACTGAGACCCTTTCAAGCTTTCAGTTGGTTATTTTCAAAACTAAACTCACCCAGCCTGTTGGCTCAGTGGTTGAACACTGACCCAGGCACAAACAGGTCTCATGTTTGATTCCTGGTCAGGGCACACGCCTGGTTGCTGGCTCGATTCTCAGTAGGGGATGTGCAGGAGGCAGCCCATGAATGTTTCTAGCACTTTCTTTCCCTCTCTAATAAGTAAATAAATAAATCAATAAAAATGTATTAAAAAACAAAAAGCTAAACTCAAGGGGCACTGTAAGAGCCAGTAGTAGTGATCTCATTTTCCTCTGTTCACTAGATATCAATGAGAATGAACTAGGTAAAATGGATTTCCATCAGATGGAGACAAAGTTGTACTTCCACAAAAAGCTGGAGGAAATAAAAGGAATGACTGTTTCACCTTCTAACTTAGCAAGTGTCAAATAATTATGTTCTCAGTGCTGAGAGTCATTACACCTTCCTTAGGGTCCACAACAGGCCAGCTGGCAACGACTGCTCCTTTTCTGTGGGTAAGCGGGCAGGATTCTACCGTCACTTCAGTCCCACCCAGTCCTACAGCCACCCTCACCCTTAGTCTCAGGGCTGAATGCCTTTACCGTTTAGTACTGCATATGGTGTCCTACATATACCAGATGGCTGGTATACACACCAGCCATCTTACCTACAGATTTCCTAGTTGATTTCATTTAAGTTTACCTTTTTATAATAACTAGAGGCTCAGTGCATGAATTCATGCACAAGTGGGGTCCCTCAGCTTGGCCTGCGGGATCGGGAGAAACTGGTTCTTCGACATCCCCCAAGGGATCCTGGATTACATGAGAGCACAGGCCAGGCTGAAGGACCCCACCAGTGCATGATTGGGCTGGGGAGGGAAGCAGTAGGTAGGCCAGCTGGAGAGGGGCCGTGAGAGGGCTCCAGAGCGTGTCCGGCCCATCCTGTCTTGTTCAATCCCTATTGGCAGGACCCCAGCAGCAAGCTAACCTAGTGTTTGGAGCATCTGCCCCCTAGTGGTCAGTGCATGTCATAGCAACTGATCAACCAGTCGACTCTCTGCCCTCTGGTGGTCAGTGTACATCATAGCAAGTGGCTGAGCGGCCTTAGCATATCATTAGCATATTACGTTTTGATTGGTTGAACGGCTGACCAGACACTTGGCATATTAGGCTTTTATTATATAGGATGTTTATGTCACAACCTAATCTTTAAATACTTGGTTCCATCCTGATGCTGAGGAGTGTGTCAGAAACTAGAGCTAAATTCTAAGTATTTATTCTTATCAACCATGTTAGCTCTATTCAAGCCCAAACCTAGGAATGTATTAATTCATAGGAAAATGGATAGCCAATGTGGGCAATTCATTCAAAAGTTAGGTGAAATATCCCCTACATGAACTTCATGGTTTCATATATGCTAGTAGCTGTCTTCTCTGCTAAAACACACCAGTAACTAGTCAATCCTGAACTTAGCCTCAGCTAACAGGAGCTTTAGGTTGCTCGAAGCTTTCCTTGAGCAGACCATACCTACTTTTTAAACTTCACTTCAGAAGAATTTTCTTTCTTTTTGAATTGATGGGCACTTTTATTTGCCTGAAGGACAATTCATGATTTCAGGAGTTAATACAAATGCTGTCTTATAAATTGTTGATGTTTACAAACAACGTATAAAGACCAGTACTGTGGGAGGACACCCTGACTGAAGTGGCCTTCCTCTCCCAATACTCCTAAATGACTGCAAACAGCAAGCTGACGCTGCCAGTTCCCATCTTCAGAGGACAGAACCTAGGCTTTGGGGCTACAGTCTAGGATCAAATCCCAACTATGATTTGCTGTCACATACTGGCTATGCACTCAGGCAGGCTGCCACATCTGTATGGCCTTGGGCTTCTGCTACCCCAGTGTACTTGTGAGTAGCCAATAGTAACACATTAAGAGCATTTAGCAGTGTTTTTTTTTTTTTTTTTAGCAGTTCTTTGACTTATAACTACTATATATTAAAGTATCTGCTATAACTAATACCACCAGTGCCTCTATTAACAAAAGTAGGGGGGGTCAGTTCTAAAAACAACATAGCTCTGAATTCTTACCATTTTTATAGAAATAAGTGCCTTCATAATAAGATTCTATTAAAAACCACCTTGTGGGGGCGGGGGCAGGGGGGGGAAGAGGTCAATGAGGGAAAAAGGAGACTCACGTAATACTTTCAACAATTAAGAATTAAAAAAAAAAAGAATCACCTTTAAAAGATTATAATATTAACCTGTGATTATTATTCCAATGACTGTACTGCTTCCCTCCTGGAAGAGCAACAATTTCTAATAAACCACCCATTGTTGTTGTCACTGTGAGTACAGGAAACATAAAGAACGACTACTGGGCTGAAGGAAAGCTGCGCACAGTTCTGTTCTATCTGGCTCCTCTGAAGTTTATACTAAAAAGAAACAAAACCTGCTAGATATGCTGTTATTATGGAAAGCTTGATATACATTGAGTACTGACAGAACTACTCCATCAAAGTTAGATTTCAAAAAATAATCAGATTAAAATATCTAGAAAAGCCTGGAAGTGGGGGGGGGGGGGGGGGCGGGGGCGGAATCAGGTTTCACCTTTTGAAGACAAGCCTCAAAACAGTTAACTAGAAGGCATTTACCTTACCACAGGAAAGATTTGTAGTAGGAGCAGGAAAGAGGCTAAGAAAAACGAGGTCTCTGCATTTTTTTCTCTTATTAGTGTACAGGTGACTA
This sequence comes from Murina feae, assembly GCA_004026665.1. Taxonomy (NCBI): domain Eukaryota; kingdom Metazoa; phylum Chordata; class Mammalia; order Chiroptera; family Vespertilionidae; genus Murina; species Murina feae. The sequence goes on along the minus strand of PVJC01016155.1, from coordinate 8,047 downwards.
TTCAAATCAAGCTTTAATACAGAAGGGCACAGACTGTTTCCTTTGTGCATCAGAGAGTTAAATAAAAATTGCATCACCTGAGTAGTGAGATGGCACCTGAGATACAATTATGGCTGACTTATGGAACTATTCCAAACAATAGTTAAATGAAAAACCCATAAACATTCTGGTAATTATTTCAAATAATCATTTGCTTACTTTTGAAACCCTATCACACACATCATAAACAAAATATCTGCTGTGTAAAAAATTACCCTGCAAAAAATAGATTGACCTATATAATTAAAAGTTAGACTTAGAAAACTTCACAAAACTATACATTTTCATGTTAACTTAAAAGAAAAAACATAAATAGAGGAGTCAAAAGTTCTATTTTGTTTTTAGATCCCTTCCCGTTACAATGTGCCAGATCCTTCTGAGCTTCAGTTCTTTCTTTCCTTTTTTTTTTTTTTTAAAGTATGTTTTTATTGCCCTAGCTGGTTTGGATCAGTGGACAGAGTATCAGCCTGGGGACTGAAGGATCCTGGGTTTGATTCCAGTCAAGGGCACATGTCTGGGTTGTGGTCTCAAGCCCCAGTAGGGGGTGTGAAGGAAGGAGGCAGCTGATAGATGATTTTCTCTCATTTCTGATGTTTCTATCTCTCCCTCTACCTCCCTCTCTGAAATCAATAAAAAATATATTTAAAAAAACCATTTTTATTGATTTCAGAGAGGAAGGGAGAGGGAGAGATAGAAACATCAATGATGAGAGAGAATCATTGATTGGCTGCCTCCTGCACACCCCACACTGGGGTTCAAGCCCATACCCAGGCATGTGACCTTGACGGGAATTGTACCCAGGACCCTTCAGTCTGCAGGCTGACGCTCTATCCACTGAGCCAAACTGGCTAGGGCTGGGCTTCAGTTCTTTCATTTGTAAAATGAAAATATTTGTTCCCTACCTCCCTTACAAAGGGTTTGTGAGGCTCCAATAGTATGTAAACCATGCCCTCACTGGTTTGGCTCAGTGGATAGAGCCTCAGTCTGCGGATGTAAGGGTCCCGGATTTGATTCCAGTTAAATGCACATACCATGGTCACAGGCTCAATCCTGGTCCTGGTAGGGCACATGCGGGAGGCAATTAATTGATGTGAGACATTGATACTCCCGCATTGATGTTTCTGTCTCTCCCCCTCCCTTCCACTCTCTCTGAAATCAATAAAAATACACTACACTAAGAAAAGAGAAACATGCAAATTGGTGTCACTCTGCTACACCCCAATTCACACCCACCAGCCAATCAGAGCAACCAAATGCAAATTAACTCAACCAAGATGAGGGCTGGCAGACATGAAGCTGGAGCAAGCAGGAGGCTTGGTTGCTCGGGCGATGGAGAAAGCCAAGCTTCCCGCCTGCTCTGGCCAGCTGTGACCTCTGCTCAAAGCCAACAAAGTTTCAATTACAGAAGATAAATAAATCCCAGATATCTGCTTCCAGCCAGCCTTGCTGGGAGCTTGGGTTGCTGGGGGCTGTGGCCAGCCTGCAAACAGCCATCAGCCCCTCACCCAGGTGACCAGGCACCCCAGCAGGGACCCCCACCCTGAAGGGGCTGTGGCCAGCCTGCAAACAGCCATCAGCCCCTCACCCAGGTGACCAGGCACCCCAGCAGGGACCCCTACCCTGAAGGGGCTGTGGCCAGCCTGCAAACAGCCATCAGCCCCTCACCCAGGTGGCCAGGCACTCCAGCAGGGACCCCCACCCTGAAGGGGCTGTGGCCAGCCTGCAAACAGTCATCAGCCCCTCACCCAGGCTGGCCACACCCTCATAGGGGTATGCACCCCACTGGAGGGCTTGGCCAGCTCGCAAACAGCCATCGGCCACTCACCCAGGTTGGCCAGGTACCCCAGTGGGGACCCCCCCCCCGAAAGGGGTGTTGGCCAGTCTGAAAATGGCCCTCAGCCCCTCACCCAGGCTTGGCCAGGCACCCAGTGGGAACCCCACCCTGATTTGGGACACCCTTTAGGGCAAACCAGCCAGTCCCCACTCATGCACCAGGCCTCTATGCTATATAATAAAAGGGTAATATGCAAACTGACCCTAATAGAAAAACAACTGGGACACACTATGTGGTCACTATGACACACACTGACCACCAGGGGGCAGACGCTCAATGCAGGAGCTGCCCCCTGGTGGTCAGTGTGCTCCCACAGGGGCAGCTCTGCTCAGCCACAAGCCAGGCTGATGGCTGCCAGTACAGCAGTGGTGGTGGGAGCCTCTCCCACCTCCTCAGCAGTGCTAAGGATGTCCGACTGCAGTTTAGACCTGCTCCCTGCTGGCAAGTGGACATCCCCCGAGGGCTCCCGGGCTGCCACCTTGGGCCCAATCCCCGGGGGAGCAGGCCTAAGACAGCAGGTGGACATCCTCCGAGGGGTCCCAGACTGCGAGTAGGCACAGGCCGGGCTGCGTGCTGTCCCCCCTCCCCCCCGAATGCACCAATTTTTGTGCACTAGGCCTCTAGTTAAAAAATAAAATAAAATAAACTCAAAAGAAGCCCTGGCTGAGTGGCTCACTTAATTGGAGCATTGACTCATGCACCAAAAGGCTGCAGGTTCAACTCCTGATCAGGGTGAGAACAGGAGGCAACCAATCAATGTTTCTCTCTCCCCACTCCTCTAAAAATCAATAATTTTTTCCCCATAATTTTGTTTTCATGTAGAATTTTAATTATTTTCAAGACAATAGCATCACCATCACCATAACAAATTTATGGCAAAATGTTCCAAAAATTTCTTAACATTATAACTGTATGGAAGAGACCCTATAACTGACCTTGATAGGAACTGCACTGTTATGCTCTTTGTTGTTTTTTTGCTTTAAAAAAGAGTAATTTGTGAAGGGACAGAGCTAGACTTATGTATTAAGACAAAGAGGGTAAGTATAATTAATACTACATACACCACCACCTAGGTCACTCTACTGAAATTATTTACAATAAACTTGTCTTTAGATATTTTAAAAGACAGCAAGTGGAAAGAACTTCATCAACATTAAGACCCCCACATGGAAGTAGAAAAATCAAGTAAACGAGGTAAAATCTATACCCTGAAGTCCGAACACAGGCCTAAAACAATGAACTTCTAAACATCCAAGGTACTACTCACCGAAGCAGGAAGTTGTTTGCCAGGGAAACAGCTATGACAGAGGAGGGGAGCTATTTTGTCTCTGAAATGAATGTTCTTCCTTCCGACTCCATTCTTCCTTCCTGTACCTAAGGTGGAAATGTAGGTGTAGTGAGTGGACAAAATCAAGGCAGAGCAGATGTAAGAGGTAGTTCCTGAAACTACAATTCAACAGAACAACTTCTGAGAACACAAACGGCTGAGGAACAGGCTGGCTCTCCTTCCCAGCATCTCAAAATCTAACCCTCAGGCGGCAGAGGCAGTCCCTGCCTCGGTTCACCTCCTCCCTGGCGTCATCACAGAGCAGCGCGGACGCTGAGGACGGAGGGCTTTTTTGAACTGAGCAGGGGCCACAGAACTTTCCCCACCACTCATTTAAGATATACCGTTCCAAGGCTCTCCATCGGCTGCAGAAAACAAACATGTTCCCAGCTCCTCTGCTGCAGAGCCGGGACTGAAGCCGCGGGACAGGGCCGGGTCCCAGGGCGGGCCATCGCGCCCCGGGGAGATGTGCGGCTCAGAGCGTCGTCCTCACCCGGGCCGTGCAGCCCCCCACCCTCGGAGCAGAGAACCGAGCTCCTTCCAGCTCGTCCGCAGGAGACTCCGGCCCACCTACCTCTCCCGGCCGCGGGCTTGGAGAGGGCCCGCGGGGACAGGAGCGGGGGAGGGGGGGCAGCGAAGAGTTCAGGTCGGGACACGCAGGGAAGGGCAGCGCAGGGCACGAAGGGCAACCCCGCGCCTGGGAAGGAGGCGGGAGGGAAGGCGGCTGGGGTGGAGAGGGAAGGACTGCGGGGGTGGGGGGGACAAACCGGGCGGAGGAGCGCGCGAGCAGGAGGAGGAGACAGGGTGGCAGCGGAGGGCGCGCCGGCGAGGGCCGGGCGGGGCAGGGAGGGGGGAGCTGGGGGCCCGGGAGACCGCACGGCGACGGGGAGGCCGAGGGGCCGACCGCGGACGTGGAGCCCCGCGGAGGGCGGGGGCGGCCGGGAAGGTCCGAGACCCCCAACTTTCCCCGGACCCGAAACTGTTTCCGGAGGCCGCGCGGAAGGGAGCGGGAGCCCCGCCTCGCCCAGCAGCGCCTCCGACCCCCGCCCTCGTGGGCCACGCGGCCCGCAGGCCTGCCCCGCCGCCTCCTTCCCCCCGCCTTGGCCCGGGCCCTCGCCGCGACCCCAGAGAGGAGGCCCGCGGCCGGCGGGGAAGGCGCCGCCGAGCCCCACCTTGTCTCCCGGGCCAGGCGCAGCCGGGGCGGACGGGACCTCTCGCGCGCCGCCTTGTCCTGCCTCATGGAGCCATGCGCCTGGGGGGCCCAGAGAAGCGGCCCGCGGGCGGCGGACGGACGGGCGGGCGCCGGCGACGGAACTGGAGGGCCCCCGCGGCTGGAGGACTGAGAGGGACCGGTCCGAGTCGTCCGTATCCCGGCAGCCACCGGGGCAGGGTGACGGGACGCGCGGAGGGGCTCTCCAGGGGCTCCGCGAGCACCGCCGGGCCCCTCCGGGCGCCGTCACGTGGCCCAGCCGGCACACGGTATTGGCTGGCGTTGAATTTAAAGGCGGCTTTGCAAGGTCCGGCCGCTGTGGGGCGGTGGGAATCGAGATGGACCGCAGCGAGGAGCCCGGGCAGGCGGGCCGGCGGCGCCGCACACCCAGGCGAGGCCACTCGGGCCGCGTCGGCGGCGGGCGCGGTGTATGCCGGGCCGGCCCCGCGAGCGCTCAGCGCGCCGGGACTTGTAGTCCAACCTGGCCCAGCCCCGCGAGCGCTCAGCGCGCCGGGACTAAAAGGGGGCTCTGAATTATGCCAGGGCCATAGCAAAAGCCAGGGCAATCCCAGGCAAGTCAGAACTTGTGCTCCCCTCACCCAGCCAGACATGGCTTGGGGTCTGCTTCCTACCTCCCTCTCACTTTCTTCAGCACGTGTATCAGATACACAGAGGAACTTCTGACAACCTGGGCCGGCCCCGCGAGCCCTGAGCGCCAGGGCGCCGCCGCCTCACCGACTGGGCCGTGGCCCGGCGAGCCGCCCAGCAGCGGGGAAGGGGCGGCTCTGACCAGCTAGCAGTTCGGCCGACTCGCGGGCCGGAAGGGCCGGCTGCACGGGCCCAGGGTCCTGCCCGGATCTGCCGCTGCCCGAGCCCAGAATCCCGGGGCTGCCGGGGACTGCGGTGCTTTTACCCACCTTACAGAACTGTTCAATAAACCTCGGCGCTAGCACGGCAGGCCTCAAAAAAGAACAATAAAAGCCATTTTATTAAAGTTAGGAATAAATTATTTTAACTTCACGTACTTGCTGTTGGATTTGAATTGATGACTTCGCGTTTCTATTTTTCTAAACATATTTCTATTGATTTTAGAGAGGGGAAGAGATGAACATCGATGATAAGAGCAAATCATGGACTGGCTGCCTCCTGCTCGCCCACTCGGGAGGAGCCCGCAGCCGACTGTGCCCACGGCAATCAGGCGACCTCTGGGTCCATAGCCTCCACCATTTCTATTTGCAACCAGAGTTGCGCAGAAAGCTCTATTTTCGCCCTGCTCCCTCACCCTACTCATACTGTGTGGCCCTGCTGCATGGACACACCCTGTTTTGTTTATATATTTATTAATCCTCACCTGAGAATATGTTGATTTTTTTTAAGAGAAAGAGGATGTGAGAGAAACATTGATCAGTTGCTTCCTGAATGGGGATTGAACCGAAACCTAGGTATGTGCCCTGACCAGGAATCCAGGAATACAATGGGACCTTTTGATGTACCAGACAAGGTGTTCCAACCAACCCGGCCAGGGTGAAGCACTGCAGTCTTGTTAGCAACACAGACTCAATCTCACATACTAATATAGACTGCTTTGTCTTGCTATTCTGTTTATGCACAGAGAAATTCTTAACATGTTTGTCCCCAATGAGCCAAGAAAAGTATCCTATATAATATCCTATATAATAAAAGCCTAATATGCTAAGTGTTTGGTTATTCAGTCATCCGTTCAACCAATCAAAGCGTAATATGAAAATGATATGTCAAGGCCTCTCAACCACTTGCTATGATGTGCACTGACCACCAGGGGGCAGACACTCCAACAGGTAGGTTAGCTTGCTGCTGGGGTTCAACCAATTGAGACTGAGGGAGAGGGGCTGGACACACCCTGGAGCTCTCCCACGGTTCCTCCTCAGTTGGCCAGCCTCATTGCATCCCTCCCTGGGCCCGATAGTAAACCTTGGTGTCCCTCAGCATGGCCTGTGCCCTCTCACAATCTGGGCTGAGGGACCACCCCTCTGAGTGTATGAATTTTGTGCACCGAGCCTCTAGTCTATTAGAAAATGCAAAATGGCCCTGCTGGTTGCTCAGTGGTTAGAGCATCCTCCTGTGCAAGGGGGATGGTCTCCAGTTCAATTTCTCATCAGGCTATATGCCTGGGTTTCGGAATTGATCCCCAGCAGGAAGTGCACATGAAGCAACCCATCAATGTTTTTCACATCCATGTTTCTCTTCCTTTCTAGAATCAATGTCGTCAGGTGAGGATCTAAACTAATAAAAGTGGAATAGTAAAAGTAACCGTTTCTCCAGGACGCCCACAGCCAATCAGAACGGCTGTATGCAAATTAGCCCAGCCAACATGGCGGCCGCCACTCACGGATCTGAGTAAACATTTAGGCAGCGTCTGTTGCAGCAGGAGCGAAAGCAAAACTACCTGCTCGCTGGCTCCTTAGCCTTTGGCCTGAAGCAAAACGCACATTTGCAACAATTAAGTGTAACAATTGTTTCATTATAGAAGCCGGGAGGTGAGGCAGAGAGGAGGCTTCGTTAGTAAAAGGCCTCGCCTTAAAGGAACAGCATCAATTATAGGAAACCTGCGTCCACCCGGCCTTGCTGGGACGTTGGGCAATGGGAGCTGTGGGCAGCCTGAAAGCCCCTCACCCAGGCTGGTCAGGCACGCCAGCAGGTGGGCATCCCCCGAGGGGTCCCAGACTGAGAGAGGGCACAGGCCGGGCTGAGGGACCTCCTGAGTGCACAGAGCGGCTGCAGGGCGGGACAGCGCAGGACCCAGGACCCATGAGTGGGAAAGAGACGGCAGGGTTGGAGGGCACCACGAAGCGAGTAAGAGGCGGCAGGGGGTCGGTGGCCTGCTTGGTGGGCTTCCCAGGCCCTTGGAGGGGCATCAGGGAGCGGGAAAGAGACGGCAGGGGGTCAGTAGCCTGCTTGGTGGACTTCCCAGGCCCCTTGCAGGGCACCAGAAAGTGGGAAACCAAGGTGGCGGGCTGGTGAGTGAGAAAGAGGCAGCGGAGTGGTCTCGGCCTGCTTGGCAGCTGCCTAGGCCCCTTTGCGGGGCACCGGGGAGCGGGAAAGCAAGGCTGCAGGGGCCAGGGGCCTGCTTGGCAGATCCCCAGACCCCTTGGCGGCACCGGGAAGTGGGAAAGGAAGGCAGCAGGGGACGGGTGAGTGGGAAAGAGTCGGTGGCCTGCTTGGCGGCTCCCCAGGCCCTTTGGGGGCCACTGGGGAGCGGGAAAGCAAGCTCTTGGGGGCTGGAGTCCTGCTTGGCGGCTCCCCAGACCCCTTCCGGGGATCAGGGAGCAGAAAAAGGCTGGCCTGACCACGAGGCAGGGTTTTCCCTGCTTTCTGGTGGCTGGAGGAAGATGGGCAGTAGGCAAGCTTGGGAGGCAGGCCACACCCAACCCTGGCCACAGCTCAAAAAAGAGAACAACATGCCGGAACCGGTTTGGCTCAGTGGCTAGAGCGTCGGCCTGTGGACTGAAGAGTCCCGGGTTCGATTCCGGGCAAGGGCATGTACCTTGGTTGCAGGCACATCCCCAGTGGGAGGTGTGCAGGAGGCAGCTGATCGATGTGTCTCTCTCATCGATGTTTCTGACTTTCTATCTCTCTCCCTTCCTCTCTGTAAAAAATC